>JAODLI010022221.1:8813-21731 GCA_027575585.1 Percopsis omiscomaycus | reverse complement strand
GTGTGTGTGTGTGTGTGTGTGTGTGTGTGTGTGTGTGTGTGTGTGTGTACAAATGTCTGTGAGTGGGGGGTGGGGGGGGGAGACCGACCGAGCGTGAGAAAGACAAGGTTAAAGAGAGACAGCAAAAAGAGAGAAAGAAAGAGAGAAACAGGGAGAAAGCGAGAGAGAAAGAGAAAGAGAAAGAGAGAGAGAGAGAAAAGGCAAGGCAGCCTTCTAGCGCATTTCATACCCAGTGGCCAACCAAAGTGTTTTACAAATAAGATTAAAGCAAAGAACACATAAAACGACAATTGCTTAAGATAAGAAATTAGAGAAATAGGAGAAATGTAAACAAAAAATGATGTATAGGAAAGACAAAAGAGAGAGAGCAAGATACAGAGAGAGAGAGTGTGTGTGTGTGTGTGTGTGTGTGTGTGCGTGTGTGCGTGTGTGTGTGTTCGGCAGGTTGATCCAGGGCTCCCTGTCCCACGGGGGGGGCGGCCCATCTCTCAGGCTGCTGGCAGGAGAACAAACCCGGGCCGGGGCTGAGCGGGTGTAGCCCGCCCGGCCCCGCTGCTTGCAGTGTAGCGTTCGCCCGGCGGCCCCTCTTACTGTCATGCAGGGATCAGCGTGGCGGAGGCCGCGCTGCACTGGCACATGTTTGTAATCGCTCTCTATTACCGACGTTCCCCCATATGAAAGCACCTGGCCTTCATTTGCCTCCAGATCTGCGTATGCAGCGCATGCACTTGACGTGACGTTGTGTGTGTGTGTGTGTGTGTGTGTGTGTGTGTGGAGAATGATACTTAAAGGAAGGGAGCGGGGCGGCGGTGTTGGCGGGGGCACTGGTTAAGTAAAAACAGGACGAGCCTCGTTCACATGCTCCGGAGCTCCATGATAATCACAGCCTGTGTTTCTTTTGTACATTAGAGGCTCGGTTTTCAGTGACAGCTCGTGGTAGTGTTGTTTTACAGTCAGTCTGCGATGGAAATGCAAACCAGATGAGCCGGGCTCCGCGGCGAATCAGTCTCCCGGTAATTAAAAGTGCCTGCTGTGAGCTCTTAGCTCCGCACAGCCAGATCACAGATCATCACTGCCCAGTTCACATCAAAAGGAAATGACACAGGACACAAGGCAAACCATTAGTGAGTGGATTTCTCCAAAAAGATCACAGGCATTCATTGGGCGGTTGATTGCCCACGGATTGTCTGTTTTTTGTCAGAAAGGATGCTGCGACAACACCACGGTTTTCTGTGTGTGCAATCTTGGGTGACTCGTTGGTTGTGCGGTCATGCTATCGCCGACTGGGTGTGTTTGATTGGTTCCCTAACAGGATGTCTAATTTATATTCAAGATAGCCACATCCTTGAATATCAAACAAACGCAGCCATTTATAGAACCCTCCAAGGTGCCGATGGCTGGACATTTCTGGAACACCTACCGAAATTAGTTGCAGATGTAGCATAAGCAACGCAATACCAATTTCAACCGAGCCATAATCGCCTTCCCTACTTTAATATATTCCCTTTAAAGAAATGCAGGCAAGTGGTATTTAGCGGAGGGAAAATAAAAGTGTGTCTTTGGGTCAATAAAAATCAAAAAAACGGTTATTGACTTTGAAGCCCTTTGGCTTTTGAGAGAAACCGAAAACCGGGCCCTTTCTCGACGAGGCCGTCTGGTTGAGGCGCGAGAGGAAATGCAGTGTGACACTAACAGGCTGAAGGAGGAAGTGTTGATGGACTGAATGAAACAAGGGGGGAAAGGTTGGGGGTGGGGAAGGGGGGGTGGGGTTGGGGCCGTGACACTAGTGTTTTCCATTGACAAGACGGAAAAGCCCCGCTGCTATGCCACACACACACACACACACACACACACACATCATGTTAATAAGGGTCCCACTGACTATTCTTCTACCACAAATATCTATAATAATAATAATATGATGTACCAGACACAGATAAAGGATTCAAAGTACAAAATTGGTCAAAATATATTAAGATATAACTCCACACAGGCCAACCTACACTTGTTACTGACCCTAGTCATAATATGAGGGTTGGCCTCATTTATTTTAGATCACGCTCTAAAGCGTTGTTAATAAATGACCTTATTAGAGTACAAACTGTAAATGTTAGAGCCGAAATGATTTGCTACCAATGAATGAAGTGTCGCTACCAATGTTAGCTCCCACGTTGTGTTGTCACCCAAAGAAGGCATCGCCATTGCAATGATTTACACCCAACAACAGCCCCTGTTAGTATCTTAACAACTGACTTTAACATGGCTCTCCGGGCTATATTAGACGCGGTCACTCCATTAGGAATAATAACACTTACAAGGAAGTCAACCCCCTGTTCACAGTTGAGACTCAAGTGCTTCAGTAATCCGGCAGAAATTTTGAGCAAAACTGGTTACATCTAAACTGCCGCCTAGCTTGGAATAATGTCACACTATAGGCAAGCTCTTTTCAGAAGCTAAAGCTACATATTACACTGAAATAGGAGGGTTAGATCTTTCTCTGAGAGGACACTGTCTATTTCATGGTAATGTGACCTCTGGGCAAGTGGTGTTCCACAGGGGTCTGTACTAGGCCCGCTGTTTTTTGTATTTATATTTATGTGGTACTGTTATGTGATTTTTTACTGTAATACTGAGTTCTACTGTGTGATTTATTAAATATGACATACATTTTTTTTTGCTATGGTGACAACATCTTGCTTTACATGACATTAAAACACAATAACCCTTACTTCTTACTTCTGTCTCCCAGAGTCAAATTTTCTCTTTCTGAACTCAAAGCAGAGGTGGGGGTTATTGGGCCAGTTACACAGGCACCAGTTCAAGAATGACATTCTGAATTTTGACTGTACTTACTCACATAGAGTAACTTGTGAGTTGTATTCGAATCCACTCTCTCGTTCACTCCCTTAAGACTTATGTTTATAATCAAGTATTTGACCACCCATAGCCTAGCTGTCCTGTCTCCAGACATGTCCATGGTCTATCTGTGACTCTACTGGACATTTCTCCATGTGTTATTATTTATCGGCACAATAGACTGTTTAGTTATTATGTCATGCAATATTTTGCTTGCTGTCCTGATAGGACTTCCACACAGAGCTATACACTCACAGTATTCTGGCACCTAGGGCCAGAGTACTGTGAGTGTATAGCTCTGTGTAAAGCTCTGTGTTCCCATGGATTCATACAGGAAATAAAATGAAGCATGATATTAAGCATGATAGAGGAATGGATTGACCACTCAAATTCAAATTACAATAAATGGTCCTGCGCACTGAGGATCCCAGCAAACAGTATGAAAATCAAACTAACCTTTGTCAAACTTTTGTATCTATACATTTACAGATACAAAAGGACTGTACATTAATGCATTCCATTCATCGTCTGGCTGGAAAGAAAATGAACGCAGAGGTGAACATGTTTGGGGCTACTGTAACTCAGCAGTGTGTAGTGTGTATCTGTTTTCAATTACCGTTTTTAAGCTTTCTGAAGGGAAAGTATGGTAACTTCAAGAGGAAATATCTTGCATGTCATAGTCGTAATAGTGGAGAAATATACTTGAGCTGACTTTGACTGTAAACTGTTGGATCTGGGATTTTTCCTCACAGAGACTTGACCAGATAAAGTGGGCCGGCTGTAAAAACAGAAAGCAAGCAGCTCTAAGAAATTTTTACAGCAATAGAGATGGTCACTTGTATTTGCATTTCATGTTACAATATAGTTGGACGTAAACTCACGCAATACTGGCAGATTCAGAAAACAACAATGCCCCCAAAATGTTTTACTTGCCCTAATGTTTCCAGAAATCAATATCAAGGTGTGTTCTACTGCTTTTAGGGTCTGGCTGTTCAAGAGTTGAGAAGAATGCCATTGTGATGTGATAAGAGTTTTAACTGAAAATAGTAACATGTCTTTTAAACACTGGACAATAATTGCTGCAGAAAACTCACAAAGAAACAGTTCTAATAAAGTTTTCTCTTTCTTTCAAATTTAATTGATGCCCTGTTCTATCTTTAAAACATATCAATCTGATTCTATTGAACTAAATATAACTATTGTTAAACTCAGGCCCTATTAAGGTCCTACGTGTTTTCTGCTTCTTTCTTTACCATAAAGGGGTGGGGGGAGGGAGGGTTGCGATGAAAGCATGTTCTGAGCTACTCAACATGTAAGCCACTTTTCATATTTGGAGTTAAGAGCCACATAGCACGAGAGAGGTCAGTGTGTACGGGCACACAAACCTCCCAGAATGCGCACATTCAGTCTAATAAAGCACCTTGGCCAGATTCCCCCGCTCACTCACCGGGTCCTGATAAGATTGTCAATCAGCACCGCGGCTCCCGAAGCCTACCGGGAACAGCAGTAATGGTTATTTCAAAATCACAAACGTATAAATGTAAACATAGAATTCTGAGATCAAATTTCTTTCCTTTCATGTTTTTTTTTTGTTTCTTTGATTTTTGTATGTGTTCAGTTTTTGTTTCAATGGAGTGACTGTTGAACAATGTAATCTGATTATTATATGCCATACTGTGTTATATATATTTTAAAAAACTTAGTAAAAAAACTTAGTAGATTAAAGGCAACTGATTTCCTGGTCCATGTGCCAATAATTTTTACAACATGTATATAAATTATATAAAATGTGAACATATATAGCTTCCATTCCAAAATATGACCAAGTTTAAAATCTCTACTTGTACTTGTTTTTGTTATTTTTTAGTTTTTTTCTCTACTTTTGAATGACTAGAAGGTCATTTCTGTTCTATTTACAAAATCAACACATTATAGACTTTCTCCTTTGTTTTAGAGACAATAAATCACCTAATAACGGAGAGCATTTGGAAATATTTTGTAACCATCACCGAGGAAGCTTGTGCAAACAAGTGACGACCCCTACTTAGCTGATGGGCTCAACGACATCGAGGAGAGGCCCTGTTTGCAGCGATCCCAGCTAACCTCTTTCACCTTGAGGTGTTGATTGCTTTCAGAGCCCTAAGTCTAGATTGAGGGCTTTTCCCATGGAGATTAGACTATCCGCTTTAAAGCTGTTTCAGCGGGTCAAAGGTCAACTACATAGCAGAGCCTAATGGTAGCAAATAACGTCAATCACCTTGAACGGACCAGCGGCGAGACTTGTGCCTAACTTCTGGGTGGAATGTGAGGAATCTAGGGGTTAAGCTGGTGCCACGGAGCTGGCACACCAGACACAGTCACTCTCTGTCACACGCACACACACACAGAGTTCTTAAACTGGGTGTGGAGTGTGTAAATCTCTTGTCTTTTTCTCCACTGCTATTTTGCAGACGCACACACACACACACACTAATTTAGCTGAGCTGACTCACCTGTACCATCTGCCCATTGCTATCAATCTGGCAGTGACCTCATTCATTCTGAGAGCACACGGCTAAGTCTGTGTTGACATCAGTGAGAATATTAGGTGGACTACAGTTCTATCTTAGTTTCTTACCTTGGTTGTGTTAGAGGTGAAATATTCTTTGCTAAGCCCCGTGTGTGGCGTCTCCTATCTGCGTAGGCTGTTTCACTGAGGCTGTCCTACGCTGAATCTGTCATTAATGATGGTGCCTGGTGCATATAATTACAATTACAATTAGCAGACACTTTTATCCAAAGCAACTTACAATTACACGGAGCAGGTAGGGGTTAGGCATCTCGCTCAAGGCTCAAGGATGCTTACAGGTAGGGCAACTCTGGGGCTCAAACCTACAACCTTCCAGCTGTCACCTGACCTACTATACTGCTATACGCTAAACACAATTTCCCACCATATACAGCGTAAGCGTAGCCTAGCATGGTATGCTATCATAGGCATAATGCTTTGGTTTGGTGGGAGGTTTAACTGCCCTGGCTCAGTCTCAACAAAAATAGTAGGGCCAGTACAAAGAAACAAGTTACACCTGTTCAGGTGTAAAAACAAAAAGAAAGCCACAGTTACTTAACTGTAGCTTTTTATTTGTACTTCTTTGTAAAACCTGCATTGCCTTGCTGTTGAGAAACATTTCAATTGATCTCACATTGAACGCTTTAATTAATTTACCTGGTAAAAAATTACCTAAACCTCCCCTTCATACTGTTTTTAGAGATTGGAGATCTGATTTGTTGACTTGAACGTTAACCTAAATTACGTCTACCTAAATTAAGCTTTGTTTCTAAAACCTTGATAGTAGTAGTACCTCAGATACACTATATTGCATCCAAAAGGCTTGGTTTCCATGGCCGCCCCATTGGGGGAAATTCCTCTGTTGGGAACAGCACATAAGCCACAGTTTATGGCAGGCCATCTGCCATTCATTGAAGGGCAAGATTGATGATGGCTGCCCTGACTGATTGGTACACAGACCTAGATGTCAGCGCGACACTGTCTGCCATACACCGCACACTAATAAAAGCAGAGTACATCTGGTCAGAGACAAACTAGGAAATGTGCCCGTAAATATTTGGTTGCTTTAAAATGTTAAAACCTAATGTGTATCTACAATGCATTAGATCAACATAACATCAGTGTAAAGGTTAACTAGACGACTTTTACACCCGTAAACAGGCCCGTCACAGTATATGTCAATTCACCTTAAACAATATCCAATGGCAGTTTATTAAAGTTTGTTAAAGTCAAAAACCTGTTTTTCTGTGGAAAACATCAACAAGTGCTTTAGACTAAATGTAACCTGTATCGTTGAAAGCTGTATCATTGAAAGAAGCTGACCGTTTGACCTGACCAGACTACCTACATTAGCTACAGACAATGTGCTCTCCCATGAATAGAGCGCTAACCACCCTAGTCTCCAACGGAAGTATTTTTATGGCCTCTAAGCACCAGTGACCAAGTTTAAAGGTTTTCTCAATTCTTGCTTTGACCTGATTAGTGGGTAAGTGAATGTGTCTTGGTGGAGAAGGGGCCAGGGACTATTAACTGCAGCAAGGTGCTAAGGAGAAAGGTTAATGAGCTAAACATCACACTGGTAGGCCGGCTTTCATGTTGGGCTTCATGTCAGGATAGTAAACGTGATGCGTAAAAAAAATGTCTAATTCAAGTTGGCCTGCTCCATAGACTCATAGACTCACAAAACCAAGAGCAGTTTTCCCCTTCATTAATACGTTTATATATAACGTAATGTGTTTTTCCTTCTTTTTTTTTAAACTTAATTTTATGTAACTATCCTTCGATTCTAATGCATCTCGGGTACATTTGTCCTAGGAAGTCAGGTAATGAGGGCCACTGTGGGAGTGCACAGCATGTGTAGCAATGCACTGACCCGTGGCAACCCAGACAGGTCCACTGAACTTAAAGGGTGAATTGGATCAGGGCCCCTTACTCAGCCGCTCAGCCAAAAGCCTCCTGATGAGGACTTAGCGGTGGCAGTGAAAGCAACCTAATGAATGGCAAGTAATCAACACTATTACGCAGCCAAGCTAATGCACCCCGGCTTCCACCCAGCAGGCACTAATGCTGTTTACAATGTGCGGCCAAACTACAGTAAAGTAGAGCTGTTTCAGGCTGATTTAGGCGACTAGTCAGCAGAGAGGGCAGAATGTAATATCAGTCAATTTACTGACTTCAGCAGAAATCTTTGTCATTGCCAGGCCAAAGAAAAAAGCTTTGATTAATGAACTGAGGTGGATTTTTTTTAGCATTCGTCTGTAACCATCTGGGGTTCTACCCAAAGTGATGACCTCACTGGTTTTAATTGACCACAGCCTATTCAAGAATACATCACTGGCCATCGAAATAGAGTCCCAACACAGAGCCAATTATAGAAGAGTGACAAACAAAGTTCTCCTCAATGTAATATGATATGAGCGCTGCCTTGACATGGCTAATCCTGTGATACCTGTGATGGAAAAGTTCAGTTCAGAGTTTAGGAATGACACAAAATTCAATGAGAGCCTCAACAGATATTCAATAGCAAAGTAAAGGCTAAATATGAAGGATGGATGGATGGACAGACAGACATAACATACATACAGTACATACTTAGAGCTGTAGCTACCCTACACACTGACAGACCAATGTTTGTCAGTTTTTACCTTTATTTGAACTGCTAAGACCCCAAAGCCACTTTTATCCATAAGCTGACAAGCTCTTTATTTTCATGGAGTTTTCAGAACAAGCTACAAGCTGAGTGTGTAGCAAACCGTGGTTTGTGCCTGCAGTCCGCTTCCCAATGTGGTTTCTCTTGCCCCAAACAGAGTTCACAAGTTCACAACAGGGAAGGATCTGATGTTTAGATGCATTAAGCAACTTATGGACTTATGGAACCACAACCCTTCGTGTGCAAATGATTTAATGAACAAAGTAAAAACAGTGGGTTTATCTTTTGAGCCCTTAAATACTACAAGCTCCTTGAAATACTGGGGCACTTAATTTCTTTCCCTTGATGTTAATCACTACTATAAATATATAAACCTTTAAATTCTGACTTATCAATCTCCTGTGCACAGCTGAACAAAATAAAAGTGCCGGTGCATAAGTTCAGGGAGTCTCTGTGATACATCATACTGCATACTTTAAAGATGGAATCTCTGTTAAGTGGTGGGTGGGTTGGTGCACGTGCACAATCCTCTGGCATTTGAAAGAGGTTGGGTTTCATAAAGAGATATGGCCCTTAATTCGTCGGTTTATCTCGATGGGAAGCTCGGAGCTGAAAGGTGAGGGTAATATATGAGTCTCCGGGTCACCTTTTTATCTGAGCGGCTATGCTTCTCTCCGCCCTCCTCCTCGGCCTGCTTCTCCTCCCCACTCTGCTCCTCTTCCTTCCAAAATATCCTCCATGTGAAATCAGCTTTAGTCTTTTGTTATCAGTCTAATATATCATCATCAGCATCTTCATCGATCACTTCTCATAGACCTCATTTTTATTTCTCTAAATTACATTTAGGTCTATTTTGAACTTTATAGAACCTATGAAACAGACACTTTAGGTCAGTGATTTTGGATCCCCTCCCCAGGGGTTCACAGGGTGATTTATAATTGCAGGTTTATGATAATTTCAAATCAAGATTCATACAATATCCATATATTGTTCAATTGTGTTCATCGTCGTTTCTATGTTTCTTACTTGTCTTTATGTAATCTATGTTATGCTATTAGAAATATGTGTGAGTGCATAGGAAGGGTGTGTGTGTGTGTGTGTGTGTGGGGAGGGGGGGGGTCTCAACACTTTGTTGTGGTTAAAAAAGTTTGAAAACCACTGCTTTAAGTAATTGCCATGGTTCATTCATGTGGTACTAGGAACTAGGAAGAGCAGTGCCAGGTTTGGTTTCAAACCACACTGATGGTTTATATTTATGTTGGCCCCAGATCAGGGGTCCAGCCATTCTTACTAGTCTTTTCATAATAACATTATTTTGACTTTTCCGCCTCCAGCAACCTGATATGAATGGATATTTTTACACATACCGTTACAGCCTGGAAATATTTTTAATGGGTAAATATATTGTATTTCATAGCTGTACCAGATTACCCTAGTTCACTTGAATTAATTATCGTCGACCTTCAAGGAAGCTTGCAGTGACACCTTGTGGCAAAAGAGGTAAATTAGTCCACAAATGTGTGCCCTTCAAGTACCGAATAGAGTCAGACAGTGTGTGGTACATAGGATTTATATTAGCATTTATTTCCAATTTGAAAATTATTTACAACAACATATTAAGATTTCAGACAATGACAGTATAAAACCCATGTTATACATTATGATTATTAAGGTTTCCGCCCATCTATTTGCTAGTAGCTTCCTATGTCATCATAATCGTCCTCTGAGGACGACAAATTTCCATCAGGACTCACAGGGGAGTAGAGAGAGTCGTCGTCGGTGCTCTCGTGTTCTAATAATTCACCCAAACAGAACATTGCATCAGGGACATATTGTATACCTTGTTTTGTGTAACAACCACTGTTTTTTTATTCACCAAGATGCCTTCTTACTCACCTGGATCCTGGGTGTTTATTGTCGGTCCGGGATGAAGCTGGTCAATATTTTCTGTGGCGCTTTGAGGGAAAGCTGACTGGTGTACATCCACAATTCCTATTAAGAGACCAAGAGCAATGTCATATGTTTAATGGCCTGTACACCCACACAGTTGTCTTCAGTTATTTTGGCTGACCTCTTCTAAGGGCAATGCTATGCTGCAAAATTGCCGAGGTCAGCAATGTGCAGACAGTTGAAACAACCAATCATAAAGCCGGCATCAATTGTCCCGCCCAATCAACGGCAACAAAGCTGATGTCGGAGAGCCAGGAAGCGGTCAATCAAGTAGGGTTGGTACACGCCCAGACAGTCCTGAAAAGAGGTCTAATCAGCCCTATTAACTCCTTTATAGGTCTTTTAACTATGAAGTATAATGAAAATCCTAGAAAGTATAGTTAGCCCACTATGTTCACTGTAAGGAAATTTATATAATACTTTAATTGAATTGAACATAAACAAATGTTTTAGCATCACTAAGAAGAAGCGATAAGAGGCCAGCTTCATTGCATATCAGAACTACTACCCCCGCCACACACACACACACACACATACACACACACACACACACACTTCAAGACCCCCACCAAGAAAATAGGTTAAATGAACCAGACTGACCAGGGTTCAATGAATCCTCAGCAGGTATTGTGTTTTCATAGCATTCCCCAGAGGACGTCGAGGATGACTCAAATGTGTCCACTGCAATTTAGTAAAAAGACACTGTTGTATGTATGTATGTATGGATGTTTGTGTCCACACTTTCAGACTAAAACATTTTAACATTTTACAGTATCATGATGAAGCACGTTGTAAAAGGTTTTACCACTCTGGTTGCAGCTGGTATTTCTGGAAACGTTGGTGCAGTCTGGCGGGGGATAACCGTTGTGGTTTACGAAAACCCCAATCTCTTCAGTAATGGGTCCATGGGCTAAAAACACAATTGTTTGGCCTATTAAACATGATGTGGATAATACAGTGCGTAAATGTGATCATTATGAGGACAATTAACCCCATAATATCTGGCATTGTTAATAAGCCAATATTATCTTCATCAAGCTGCAAACAATACCTTACAAGGAAAAAGTAATTTGTGAACTCACACATCTCGAGGCTGTCGGGAGCTGTGACCCCAATCATAGGGTTCCTCGCGTCCTGTCGGTATCGCCGAGAATCTGGATGCAAGAGGAGGCGTTTGATGCATTCTCTTAGTCAGGGAATCTATAGTCAGTCAGGCTAACATACAACAGCATCTGCAAACTCCAATTTCAACCAATTTCACCAGTATTAGTGCTAATGAAATGCACTGAAATAGAGGCGAAGAAATAAACAAACAAAAAAACAGCTCACTGCGAAAGGTTGATAAAACAGATGGCTCAGGACTTGGGTCATACTGTTCATAGTCTGAATCTAGTGATGTGCTGTCAATACCACTAAGTTGGGTCCCAGGTAGCCTGAAGGGGACTTCCAAAGAAAAGAAAAAGAACATAAAAATAACAAAAAGGTGTGTTGACTTTTAAGTAATTTCCCAATATAAATATACATGTATCTGAATTAATTTTCTCCAGTTTAGGTCGATTTTAAAATTTTCTTGAGCTATGTGATAAAAACACTTTACTGCGTATCAAATGCCTCATTGTGTCTATTAATATAAACTGCCTGTAATATTCCCACCAACCATCTAACTACTAACCCTCTGTCTCCCCAGGGTAGGTGGTGACCTTAACCAGGTCAGAAACTTCTCGGTAGTCGTTACCCGGACATTTTGACAATGTCAGTTGGTCAGTGTAAAAGTGAGCTGTGAAGATGTTAAAAATGACAAATTACAGTACATGCCATATTTGTCATGGTTTGTTTTATAATAAGCACATTAAATAATAATACAAATAATAATGATAATAATAGTAATAATAATAATAACAATGTCAAATCATCATAAGAAAAGTCTTAATTTCCTCAAAAAACGTGGATACATAATTTATAATTTTCTACCCCATTAAATCCTCAGACTACTGTATTATTTGAAAAGCAATAGAGATTTATAGATTCACAGTCATGTGACTGTTATCGCATTAAAATCATGATTAAAAGTAGGTAAGAAAACTCACCATCTCTTCTTCGGTGACGGCGGCAGAACAAAGCATTGATCGCTACCATCACGGCCACGAAGAGGAGGAAGGCAAGAACGATGCAGGCAATTCTCTCGGGAGATAGTAGAAGTGGATATCCTCTGCTTGAACTGTCGGTAGTCGTAGCAACTGGGATGGTAGTGGTAGTGAAAGAACAAACATCATACCATTCTTAATAGTTATTGTAGTTAGAGCTAGGGTGATTTTTTACATTTACATTTTTCATGTTACAATAAATCACCAAAGTTCCTGAAGTATGGAGTGGAATTGGAGTATTGTAAACAAAAGCCTCAAATAGACAATTTGAATAATAGCAAAGTAGACTAAATGTTCTGACAGGCCAGGATAAACCAGTGGTCATACAGTAGGGTCCCAAGTGCAATGAGCATGAACAGTGGGGCACAGCGTTTCATATTCTATATACTGACCCCTAGTGGCGTAGATGCAGCTGCGCCAATACTTACCCCATGGGTAAACATGGGTAAACCTATGAATTCTGAGTGCAGCCTACATGTTTTAAAATAAATTTAAGATCATATAAAAGCTATTAATAATTTCTAAAATAGGCGGCTGTTTGAAAACAGTTTGGATAAAAGCAAGTTTGAATACATACTCATCAAGCTGGTCATTATAGTTGAATAGGGAGTGGTGGTGGGTATTGGAAACCCCCTTGAACCTGGGGAACAAAAACATTATTTATAAGTTAAAATACACTGCATACAAAATAATACATGTAGCCTTTTCAGTTAGAACCATGGTGACATTTCTCTGGTTGAGCCCTGCAAGTCAGTAAACTGAAGCATAAA
>JAODLI010022211.1:0-21732 GCA_027575585.1 Percopsis omiscomaycus | reverse complement strand
GTGTGTGTGTGTGTGTGCGTGTGCGTGTGTGTGTGTGTGTGTGTGTGCGTTTGTGTGTGTGTGTGTGTGCGTCTGTGTGTGTGTGTGTGTGTGTGTGTGTGTGTGTGTGTGTGTGTGTGTGTGTTTGTGTGAGTATGACCTGTGTATTTGTGTCCTGTGTTTTGGGTTGAATTAGCACCAGGGCAGTTTGCTCCTGATTCAGATAGCAATCATTCTGTGTAAAGTCACTATCCCCCTCTTCTAAGAAGTACTGACTTTAAAGGAATTCATGTGTACAGAGTTGGCACCGCCAACCACACATTACCCAAAATGCATTATTTATTTAAAGCTAACCTCAGACTATACCACCAGACATGCATCCCCTATTACAGGTATGCTATAATTGTTCTCTTAGTTTATAATGTAAACACCACGCACATGCTGAGCCTTGCCGTGTGTGCATACAAATACAGAATGTGTGTGTGTGTGAGTGTGTGTGTGTGTTCCGTTAGTCGACAGGTGTGTGGAGGACTGCCACGAGCCAGGCGGCAGGTGGAGTTGGGGATTTATAGATTTTAATCGGATCACTCTGTTGAGCAATAATTTTGCCGCCTTAGGCAAGGAAAGGCTAATTCTCATTTATGATTGATGTTTGCTGTGTTCCCATATGATAGATCGTGTATCACACATACACAACAAACATACACACATAACCTTTCGTCACAATAACTTTCACTGTGAATCCTCAAACTAAAAGTAAGCAGGAAATTAAATAATCAAGGAGTTATATAGACAGGCATTGATTCCATTAAAAAGAACCGATAAAAACAGAAGGTAAATATGTCAAAATGAATTCCTTGGGCCTCGGGTTTCAGGGATAAACCACCATAAACAGCATGGAATTCTGTTTCAAATAAAGAACTATACATAAAGAATATGAATATGAAGTATACAAATATTATTGACATTGATATACATGTATATAGTGTTTAGTGTTATGAGGTCGAATGTAAATAATCTGTTTCAGTGCATCTGCAAGGTAAATCCCTCAAGTTCTACCGTTTCTTATCTGGATATCTTCAACTGGAACACTCTTGTGCTGACCTTGTCACTCTCAACCATTGAATGATTAACGGTCACAAATTTGCATTAATTTGAAACTGTCTAGATAAAATGGCACAGGCTGATGTCTCCAAGATGAAAGCCTTATTATATTTCTGTTGGCAGGCAGAGCTCACAAAGACCTCACAAAGAGCGACATAGGGGGTGACCCACATTCTGTACAGAGCTTCATCAGCCAAACCTCAGTTTGAATAAGGCATAAAGAGGGAAAAAAATTAATTAGAAAGGCAAACAGTCCAATATGTTAAAATAATTGGTGTTTAAATTGGCATGTAGAGACACATTTGTTACCGTTTACCGCCTCCTTACCTCACAAACAACGTTCTTTCCTTTTTTGCATTCTTTATTTTTTCTCATTTGAGATTGGACTTCATTTCCCTCTCTTTATGCTGACATTGCTGATGCTGGTGAGGGTGGATGTTCATGTCCGGAAACGCTGTGCTATTTGCATATCTCTGCTCATCTATTGCCATGATTTCCTGACTGACTTCTGAGGTTTTAATGGCTTTCCCCACAGGGAAAGATATTTCACACAGTTACAGTTTTTTTTAACCACTTTGCCTCAAATGACAGAACCTTGGTTTAATTTTTCACAACTCTAGACACAAAACTCACAACCAATGATCAAATGGAAAATTTTAACACTTTTTCCAATTGCGTGGATACAAAACTCCTAAACCTCAGATCACTTGTTCACTGACACAACTTAACATCAAAGTATAACCATTTAAAAATACAATTGACAGATTACATCTGAGATGACTGTCTATTAATTTGATTACAATGATCTAACTATCAATTGATACTATTGCTCAAAATTATAAAAAGCTGTTGCATTACTCTTAATGCATAGTTTTATGGAAACTGACAATGGCATGACAATGACTGAGGCAGACTGAGGCAGTTACAATGATCCAACCAAACCTCAGAACTTTCCTCAATCATCAGAACTTTCCTCAACGAGAACCGGTAAGTCTTCAGCTTGCACTACAGTAAACATTACTGTAGGCTACTCTCAATTATCCAATGACAATGTGCCATGCCAATGAAGATGGTGTGGTGGGACGCAGACCTCATATTGGATCATATAATGCAACTCTTCTTGTAAGCTTCCTGGATGAGGTCTGTAGAGCTGATGGTGTGACCTATGTCATTGTGTGGGATATTGTTACGTTCCACCATGCTCAAATGGTGCAAGAATGGTTTCAGGCCCATCCATAATTTACCACCTTGTATTTACCCCCTTTCCTTAACCCAATTGAGGAATTTTTCTCCACTTGTTTTCTTAAGAACAAGTTCCCCTACTCCAGTACCATACCAGTGTCAGGCCTGGATTCGCCGTGCTCGCTGTTTGGCTAATGAAAACATCAACTGTGATGACTAAGAGAACCTGTGGCCAAATCCACAGGACAGGGTGGATCAAAATATCTAAGTACAGTACATACTGTAATTCTTTGTTTTGCTTTTTCCAATTAGCCAGTTGAGGAACACTGCAGAAACATTATTTTACTGTAGTGTATTTCATCAATAAATTGCAGATTTTGTTAAATGCTTCCACTGTGGTGTATTCTCTCTACTAGTCATTTTACAGTAAGGAACTTACATGTAGAACCATAATGAAACATGTATCACCTATTTTTTACTACAATATCTAATGATTGTACAAACAGCTACACAATGAACCTATCAGTATCCTGTGTATCTGTGATCTAAATTTCTGTTCCTATGTTATTTCACAATAGATTTTAAATTTTAACCAATGATCCTGCATGTACACGGTTTCTTTAAATATATGATTGCATAATGAAATGTTTTGAACATTGGACAGCCTGTGTTAGAAGTGGTTACCGTTGTGAGTTTTGTGTACAGAAAAATTATCCCAAGGTTCTGTCATTTGGGACAAAGTGGTTAAAAAATCTGTAAATCAGATGTGCAACCCTTGTTAAACTGATACACCAGGGCTGTATTTCAAACATCCGCAGGTTTTAAAATCAGTTATGCAAATTTACACTGGGTATACTCTTTTACGCCAACTACTAATACAGTCTGTCATCAGTGCCAGGATGTTAAATTCCACTTGATCTTCATTTTCAGTATGGAACAGAAGATGAGTGCATGTGTGTGAGAATGTGTCTGCGTGTGAGTGTGTGTGTGTGTGTGTGTGTGTGTGTGTGTGTGTGTGTGTGTGTGTATGGAGGGATAGGGTGGTAGATTAATCTGTCTTTTATACTGTGTTTAGTGTAAATGGCTGTCATGATGCCGATGTTTCAGGGTAAATAAATGCCTAAGGGTATACTCTCAACAATAGAACAAGCTTCTTTTTTAAATGGAGTAAATGTAAATGGAGTAAATGTTAAATACTTTAAACATATTACAGAAAACTCCTGGTAAAAAAAAACAAAACATTTATATGAAGGGATTGGGCTGAACTGTCACAGCTAACATCATATACCGCAACATGCCATTGACAAATAACTCAAAACAGATCACCTTTAATCATTCTTTCATGACTTACCAGACATTTCAAGGATACATACTGTACTGTATGACTTGTATATAATGCCTGAAACCTGTTCGTAACCAAAGCATTTATACATGATAAGACAGCACTGATCATTCATTGAGCCCATTGAGAATCAAATTAATCCTACATGGCCATCAGTATTGTTTTGTAGCCATGACAATTTCACTAGCAATCCATTTTAGTTTGGCCCCTCGTGAGTTCCACTGAATTAAACAAGAAAGAGTCAGTGTGTTGCAATTTAAGGCCATGATATTGTGCTCCACTTAACTTGCTCCTTCTACAGCGACCAAAAATATTAGGTCCTAATGTTAGGTCCTGATTGTTTTGACTGCTGTCAGTCAGCAATATTTAGTCAGTGAGTGTGAGAAAATAAATTTGTTGAAAGGAAGACAGAAAGTATGGGAATGTGGGTTCTACCGTTAAAGAGAATCAGTTAACCATCCATCACAGAAGGCTCAAGTTACACTGTCATGCAGGTTTTACCTTCTAACTGGTCATCGCTTTTCTAACAGGACTGTTTTCTGTCAGCTCATGCTTATTTTCGTTCGTCATTCTTCATTCATCAACATATATTCGCCAATTTGTTCTTAAACACTATTCTTTTTTATTAATATGACACAAATAATAAAAACAAATGCCCTTTTAAACTCTCAACCCTTTTTATTATATCAAAACACATATACAGAGTAGACGGCAAATTATGAAGCCATTTGGTAATAGCCAATATCATATCCAACAAAACAAATGTATACATAAACATTGCAGAACACAGACATATTTACAAAACATAAACACTTGTTTATTAAGAACATTGAATTGTAAGATTTTCATATTAAATTTTATATTACATCTCTGCTGAGGCTTGAACATAAAATCTGCACTATATATTTTGCTGACCATATAAGGTCATTGTCCATACACTACAGTATGTAGACAAACACGGTAATTAAGCTATTCCTCAAATATGCTGTCTGAGCTTTGTAACATGATACCATCAAAAACCAGTAGATAGCAATGTGGAATGGACCTATGTCAGCAGGAGCTCGAGATCTGGTTAATAATGAGTCAGATCTGATAGAGACAAGCTTTGAATAAAAGCTGATTGAGGATCTGATAGTGTGGCAGGATGGGGTTTGAGGGAAACTGAAGTGGCCAAGTCAGCTTTTCCTGTGGGAATCAGAACCTCTTTACTCTAATGTCACACGCTACACTGATCTGAACTGTCTCAGTCAGCGCTATCATACAGCTATCCATGTGTGTGTGTCTGTGTTCGACAACAGCCTAGTCTCGCCCCTACAGAAGCAACCAGACAAGTAAATATTTGTCATCAAGAGTTTTTTTTAAGTCTCAGATTCTCTCTCTCTCTCTCTCTGGGTTTCATCAAACCTCTGTGCCGTCACGTGGGTAGAGGATTCCAGCTGATCCCAGTCCAGGGTAGAAATGCCCATTGAACTGGCTGAGAATGGAACTGCTGTAGCCAAGGTTAGAGTGAGTAGGTGAAGAGGAGAGTGCCGGGGGAGGGGGAAGCGTTGATGACCACTCAGAGCCCGCTGAGCTGGGGGAGTAATTACCAAAGCCCCCAGGCTGCGGGGCCCTCTGTGGCCCATCCATTGCAAGGTTGATTTGCAGTGGCCTGCTTAACCCATCTCCTCCAACATCACTGGCTGCCCCAGCTGTCACTCCAGACATTTCGGATAGAAAGCTGCTTAGACAAGGTGCTGGGCCTGAGGATGAAGGGGAGGGGATCCTGTCTGGTGTCGATGAAATATCAAGGGCAGTGTTGCCAGGGAGTTTGGGGCTCCCCCTCTCACTGTCACCCGATTCAGGCGCTCCTGAACCACCCTCAGCAGACAGAGAGTCAGACTTTCTCTTTCTTTTGCGGCGGAAGTTTCCATTGTCAAACATCTTCTCACAGTTAGGGTCGAGGGTCCAGTAGTTGCCCTTTCCTGTAATACCAGAATAAAAATTAGGGGAAAGGTTGTTTACAAAGGAATTATGGGCAAATAAGCAAAACGGCTATTTCTATTAAAAAAAAATTAAAGGCACAAGCTTTGCTTTCATAAAATAAAACCAAATAAACACAACACTGTAAGCGTATAAGAATGTGAATTAATACCTGGATCGTCTTCATCTCTTGGTACTTTCTTAAAGCAGTCATTGAGTGAGAGGTTGTGCCTGATGGAGTTTTGCCAGCCTGCCTTGCTCTTATTGTAGAAGGGGAAGTTGTCAGCCACGTACTGATAAATTTGACTCAAGGTCAGTCTCCTGTCTGGAGCTCCATGGATGGCCATGGCAATAAGAGCAGAGTAGGAGTATGGAGGTCTGACCAGCTTCATCAGGTCCTCTTGAGAAGGGAGAGAGAACCAGCCCAGTTCCCCCCCTGGGCCCCCAGTGCCAGAGGGGCCCAGGTAAGGCCTCTGCATGCCATAGTGCTGAGGCACGAAGGGGGGTCCGGGATTCCCTGGTGGACCGGTGGTGGCCAGGTAAGGAGTTGTGTTGATCCCCGAGCTGTTAAACCACAGGTAGGGATTGGGTGAAGACGTGGCGTAGTCTCCCAAGTCATATGAAGATGGGGTGGTGCGCTGGGGGCTCGGCAGCGAGG
Source organism: Percopsis omiscomaycus (assembly GCA_027575585.1). Taxonomy (NCBI): domain Eukaryota; kingdom Metazoa; phylum Chordata; class Actinopteri; order Percopsiformes; family Percopsidae; genus Percopsis; species Percopsis omiscomaycus. The sequence continues at coordinate 15,505 of JAODLI010022211.1, read as the reverse complement.
GAGGAGGGTAGTAACAGTCACTGTACATGCTAAGCTCAGGGGGCTCCTGACCCAGGCTGGGGAACTGGGGGCCACACCTTGGAGGTGACTGGCCCTGGGACTCAAATGAAGACATAATGAAAACCGCTTGCACTCACCCGCTATGTCTTTTCCTCAGCCTTTTTTGCCCTTGATTGTCCTTGGTGCAATTTTGCAGTTTAAACGGCAACAGTCTTTCCAAAGCAGTCCAAACCCTTTCCTTCTTCAGTCCTTCTCACGTATTTTGAGAGGATACAAATGGAGATTAAAAGCCGTTTTCTTGTTCTTTAACCAATTCTTCCTCTCTGTAGTGTCTCCCAGGATTGTGTCGCCTCTTTGCCCTTGCTTTATGTCAGAGATGTCACACCTGCTTTATCTGTTCCCTTGGAAACACCCACTTTCCCATTTGATTGGTTGTTTTCCCAGGTGAGTGTTTTTTTTTTTGGCCACCTTTTTCCTTACATGCTCCTATTTGAAACCAACATTAACATTTCTATCTATAATATCCATAACAACATTATAAACTGTCTATAATAAGCAAACATATAACTTTTTTATTTTTAAAATAGGATTAGGCCTACTTTCTATCTAACTAGGTTTAGAAATGTGAATTATTCACTGCCATGTTATTCCTGTTATCAAGAATAGACTGGCCATAAATTAATGGTTTTAATTTGTGAGTTTGTAAGTTTGAAAAATGTGTAGTATTTTTTCGACTGACAGTGAGACCAACGCTGTGTCAAAAAGGTAGTCTAAAGTGTAATATAATATAAATTAAATTATGAATTAAAAAATAAATAACAACAGCAACATGAATAACAACAATAATAGTAGCCTATTATTATGGGCATTAGCAGTAGTAATTCTCATAATAGACAAGAAGTTGGCTGTAGGTAGAGTGACAGGTTTTTCCAGATAATTTTTCCCTACTGCTTCCTTAAATGAAAGACTACTGCAAGGCCAAATTTACATAGGGTCATATTTCGGTCATAAAAAACATGTATCTTACAAGTAGGGGTTTTTTCTTGTCAAAGCTGGTCTATAAATAATAAAATGATTCATAAAAAATAATATTAATTTCCTCGAGAAATTATTTAAATAAAAATTATTTTATCCTGCACGCTCATTGTTGTAACGTTCAACAACTAACGTTACGGTGGCTAATACTGACAGGTGTCCCAACAACTGGTGGCGGTAAATTGTAAGTTTCACCAAAAACAAACGAATACCAGGAAAAATAATGCTGTACTCTACTAAACTCTAAATTGAGATTCGGAGAGTTGATAAATAATATCGTAAAATGTACATTATGTCGAAGTTTAGAAGAACCACTGCAAGCTAACCTTTGCTAACGTTTACTTCAGTCAAGACGACGTTAGCTTACTGTCACGTTAACGTGTTGGGTAGCGAAGTGTACTCTAAGGTAGAGTGGAGGCCTCTACGTTTATTTAATTATTTCAGGTTTATAAGCTACATGGCCGATTCACCTTGTTCCGCTGAAAGTCATCAATCCAGGACTCAAGACATGTTGCAAATACACAAGGATTTGGAGAGAATAATTGAAGACGTTGAAGATATGTCAGGTTTGGGCTTTATTTTGTTCTTGCTGTAACATATGCTACGGGCATTGGATGAAATTCACGGCATTATTCATAGTAAAGATATCTTTTTTGTACATCTAGTTCAGTTAACCTGGATGGCCTACGACATGGTGGCACAGCGGACCATCCCCGAGCTGCAGGACTCCAGGCGGAGATTGGAGGAAGCTTACCTGCGATGCAATGCTGCTGTTCTCGGGGACCGCGATCGCGAAGAGTCAAATAAAGAAAAATTTCCCGATACTGATCCGGCTGCCAAAAGCCATGCTGATTTGTGATGCGGTTATTAAACATTTTGGAGGACTACAGAGAATTAAAATTGTATAGCGATGTGTGTTTGAGCAATTTCTAGATTTAAGTGGAATGCCACATTGACTTTGGAATCAGTTATTTGCTTGGACCAGTCCTTTTGTTCGAGTTTTGCTGTCTGATATGCTGTTCAGAGAAAATAATAAAGAAAAGGTTTACTTCAATGACTGTGCATGGTTGCATTTTTTATGGACATGTAGACATGCCAGGATGATCGCACTATGGGTGACACTATTATTGTTAGTCCATAGCCTACTTAAATGTTGAATCCTTTGTACATAAAGAAATAAAAAGAGATGAGCATTTCAAAAAAATGTTTTACTTGTAACCAATTTTTCACAAAACCTGTTGTATTCAAGTGCTATTGTCTTTCAGATGGAAACATTACAGGAGAGAACAGAACAAAGTGGCTTCACAGAATCTATTGATCTGGAACACATACAGAGCGGGTTGGACACCCTGTCTAAGAGCATGAAACAACTGGCACGTATGTCCGAATATTTTTCTTCACAACTCCAATGTATATGTATCAAGTATGCTGCGAAAGAAACTTTAATGCAAACCAATTTGCAAATATGCAAAGTGAGTGTAGCCTAACTGTTGTGCTAGATCCGTAACATGATATTCTCCAACTGCTGTGCAGCCTAGCCATGCATGTAGATGCCAAGTTGCTTCTGGCTGATAAGTAGATAGGAGTAACTGAAGGATCTCACACAGACTTGCCCCCATCAGACCACTAGATGTAAGATATAATTTGGTTTCTGCCAAGGGGGACAGCTGGTGTGTTAACCAGCAAGCAGACAGTATCTCCAAACTGTGGTGTCAAACATGATTGAAATTATCTAACTTTCATGCCACAAAGCCTGGAGGCCAGATAATATAGTGTTTGTTCAAAGAGAGAATCTTAGCTCTGCACTGCTACTTGTTTAACTCTGAACAAATAATGCCTTTAGTCAAACACGATGGGAAAAAAACTGTTAATTATTATATTACAGTAATGGGAAAGATGCTCTGTTATAGGCATTTATGTAAGCTACACAAGCAGACAACTTATAATAATAATAATAATAATAATACAGACAATAATAATAATAATAACAAATAAATAGACAACAAGCATAAAATTACAGAAAGGTTACACAATACAGAAGAAGCAATTTCAAAAAATGAAAGAAAAAGACGTGCAAAATAAATTGAAACTAAAAAGGGTCATATTTAGGTCATACAAAAATATGTATTTTAAAAGTAAGGTGGGGTTTGTATTGTCAAAGCTGGTCAATAAATAATAAAATGTTTCTCCACATCATTAAGCACCACGTTGCCCTGCACATAAAGTTCTTTATAACATTCTTGCACGTTCAGTGTGCCACAAAGCCTGGAGGCCAGATAATACAGGGTTTGTTCAAACTTTAAAGGTAGAGATAATCTTAGCTCTGCACTGCACTGTTACACTGCTACTTGGTTAACCCTGAACAAATAGTGCCTCTGATGGCAAAGATAATCTCTTATGGGCATTTGTGTAAACTACACTCCAGAAATAGTAGTTAAACTTTAATAACAAACAAATAGACAACAAGGGTAAAACTATACAAAAGGCAATATTTTTTTTTAGAAGAGTAGAGTAAAAAGACATTTGCTAAACACATTAAAAGTAAGGGTCACACAAAAACATGCATTTTAAAAGTGAGGTGAGGTTTACACTTTCTTTACACTTGAAGCATGTGCATGTTATGACAGAGTCTGACTGAGGGAGTTTTGATAGAAAATATATATTTGTGCCCACAGTGCGTATACAGCTAAGGCAGTGTGATCTCATCGTGTGTGTTGGCCACCCTGACAAGATGGCATTCATGAAAGGAACAGACGAGGGAGCAGAATCTCCCTGTAAAGGGCCTGAACCAGAGGAGTGAAAGAGGACAAGATGGTTATGTAAAAGGTGACAGAATTGAGAGAAATTCGCATTGTTATTGTTACTCTCTAAAACACAGGGGAGTGACTGTTCTTTAGATCTGCGGGTGAAGGCTTACGTACAAAGTGCACACACTAAACAGAAAAACACCCACATCAAAACTGGAACCGTCACTGGTCAGAAGTCCACAGGGTGCAGCAGACAGCAGTGTCTCGGTGCTGCAGGGCACATGGCATCGATGAGCAGCAGTGGCGTGTGTGTGTGGTGGTTGATCATCTCCTTTACCCCAGGGAAACTCTGCAGTGCCACAGCACACAAAAAGGCATTGGTGGCCAAATGATGTGATAAAGACTCAATTTATCGTCAATTTATAAAAAGTAACGCACAATGCATTTTCATTATCCATTGTCCTGGTTTACCTCTGTCTTATTGAGGCCAGTTCCCAAGGAGTAGGAGTTGCGTTGGTTACGGATCTGGATATTGTATACCTTGCCTTGGTTAAACACCATAAGTGTGTAAGGCTGCTCAAATAAGCCCTTGGAGGCATCTCTCACCACAAACGCCCCATCCTTAGTAAGCACACACACACACAGACACACAGAGAGATTGGCCTGGTGTCATACTGTGCCGCGTTTTAACAGGATATTTCCCAAATAGTTGTGCTACATGTTGTGTGTTTTCTGTATGTGTTTTGCCAAAAGAAGGAAGAGACAGTGGGACATGGGTTGCAGTCCTGACCTTGTTAACCTGTCTGAGGGCCACTTCAGCCTGACTTCTGGTGACCTGTCCTCTATACCACATAGGATCCAGACCCTGGGGTCACCACAATGAACACACAATTACACGGCTATATCATAATAATATTAATAAAGCTATCTTTATGCTCATTTGTCTGTTGAATATATGTTGCAAATAAACATGAATAATAACTGGTGACAGTGACAACAAAGCTAGCTAAGATTTGCCATTCCCTATCTAGACGTTAATGAGCCATGGTTGTATTTCTTCTCCAAAATCGCCATCTGCTGGCCACCTTTCCAAATTACTCCCTAGAGGCTTTATCGTTTTCTAAAATGCTTTGTATATACACAGTAGAAACCTACTTAGGCCTACCTGTGTTTGTCCTAAATGTGAGCTGTGAATTTTAGTAGGTTGCAAATTGGGTTGAAAGGCTGCATGGCGTATATTAGCCCTGGAAGAGGGGAATACATAGCAACAAGAAATATTGGTAATTACACCTTATTTTCTGGTACTGTAAACAAGTAGACAAATATTCGTTTCCACAGTTAGCTTGTGTGACTAACTGCATATCAATGTGTATGTATGCAGAGTGGGGAAATGAATCGCATCCCTAAAACTACAGTAGGCCTACCTATCTGGTGGCTTCATTTCAGGAAGCTTGGAAGGGTTGCCCTCTCCTGGACATGATGGATATTGCAAAATAGGATTGTGTTGAGATCTGACATTTATTTTATTAAGCAATTAACAGTTATATTATTACTAACACTACATATATGAATAATAAGATGCACCCACACCTACTGGATTTTGTAAGGTCTGCCTTGTAACAGGCAGACTGGCCAGGTTTCATGCTCCTATCAACCTGAGGAATGGGTGGCTTAGCTGGGTGATAGACAATGACATTGTTACAAAAATGCGAGTCCATGTTTGGCTTATTCCCTTATTAATTCCACCATAACTGTCTGATTAAGTTTACCATAGCCTGTTTCTTCCAATGACCATTGAGTGGGGTGGTCAATTATCAGTGGAGGATGATCAGTTATCTGCCAAAATGAAAAAGAAAGAAAGAGGAATGATGGGGTAACTATTAATAACAGTGACTGGAGAGCTATTTTAAATTAAATGAAAAAACATTAACATTAACCCTTCTATATGACACTGGATATTTATTACCATACACCTACATACACAATATTGACAGTGATTAAGGCATTGATTGTATGTTTGTATTGTTCCTGCTTTGACACCGACATAAGGTTGCCAAGGATCATGGCAAATGACTTGCCAAATATATGCAAATATATACTTTCACTTACAGAAAAAGGAAACGCATGAATTCACATGTTATTACATGTGAAGTGCATGTGGTTCTTCTGTTAAAACTGACTTTAGCAGATGGGATGACCATGTCAAAAAAAGTCACAACTCACAGTACTGCCTCTGGCCCTGACTGGACGCTCTGGTCTTGGTAGAATTCTGTCAGTAGGAGCGGGGGAACAGGCAGAATCTACACATGTCCAGGCATGAAGTAAATCATATTAATTTGGATCAGGAATAAGATTACTAATTGATGTGAAGAAGGTAAAAGTACGTTGTACAACAAGTGATGTGAATCGCACATTTCACCTCAAAGTTAGTTGTTACCCATAGGTAACAACTAACTTAAAGGCTTAGAGGTACAGCCAGACCTGGGAGGCGTCGGGAGCCCTCCTGTGTGTCTGCAGACGGCGGTGCTTCGTAATCATCATCGCTGCCCTCCCTGTTTTCTCTCTCGTCATCATCACCAAATTCAGACAGAGGGCAGACATAAATGTCGTCCTCCTCCTCCCAGCTATGCTCTTCGTCATCCCCATTCTCACGCTCATCAGAGTTAAAAGACATGAGAGGGTGGTACAGTTAGTATACAGATGACCATACTGTACCTTGCATTTTTCTTTTGTTCAATGGCTTTAATTAAATTACAAAAGAATGAGGAATGATGGGGTAACTATTAATAACAGTGACTGGAGAGTATATTACACTATTACATAATTTAGTATACATTATGTAATAGTGGGGCACATTATATGATGCAGGTTAGACTAGTTTTGACTTACGGATTCATCTGAAGAAGTTTCTTCCTCCCCTATAAAATCTACAGGATTGCAGGGAAAAATATTATACTTTTATGCTTGTAGTGGACTGACATAATTATTGTAGTTATTACTTAAGTTTTTCTTACCTTGTTTGGGATAAATTGGTGCCACTGACCTATGCAGGAAATGTTCACACATGAAAAATCGAAGACGTAAAAATGTATTCACAATGGCAACCGCTCAACTCAAACTCAACAACTGCAACAGACTGTTTGCTGGATCAACTGACATTTACTCACCTGTTACCAAAACCCTTCCTCTCTTCATTTCTGTTGATTTTACTAAGGATATTGGAGATGATTCTAGAAAGATCCGAGATCGATACAGTATTTAGTAGCCTATGTACAGTAAACCGAATATCCCTTTATGATGGCTGCATCAAAAAAATCTTCCTCACATAACTTCTACAAACAGTGGGGAGAAACTTACGGAACGTGAATCTTGGGGAACATTTGAACCTCTATTGCTGTCATTTGCTGGAAAGTGTAGAATAAAAAAAAGATATAACAAACATGCAGGTATTTGCTGTGGGCATAGGAGTATGTATGGTATACTTACCAGGAACTGAGCTCCGTTGATGTTGTGCCTTTTTACCACTTTTTCACAGCCTTGCACGTTTAGCTACGTCAATGAGATGCCACACTCATAGCATTAATACAACAGCTAATTAAATGCTTAGAGAAAATACATATTGGATTAATGATATATTTGGCCCTCAGGCTTTTAGTTGTAAAATTAAATTATTATAAGCTCACAATTATGAAAAAATATTTTATATCATAAATGTATACACATACACCTGTTTCATACTTGGGCACACATTGATTATATTTTCATGAAAATCTTAGAAATATGTTAGGAAAATATGGTTTTAATACTGAATGTTCATATAAATGTGCCCCTAAGCCTTTGTGTGTTGTACCAAGGACATGTCACAGTGAACCATAACAATGGCACCACAACGGCCTGGGCTCAACAGATAACAACGTGTCGTTCTCTGGTTGAGCCACGGGAGCAAGCAACAGGCCGCTGTCTGGGATGCCACGCAAGCTAAGGGGGGGTAAACGCAGTATAAAACTTTACAATAACTGATTAGAAGTCAGTCAACCGTGTAGCCTTACAAACTGCATGTTGTGACTCCTTGCAAGTAAAGCCTTTAAATTACTCCAGTGACTCTTGTCTTTATTGGTAAATTAGAATTATTGTAACAAAATAAGATGAGACTCAAAGGCTAATCTTTAACAGAAGAATTGTTCATGTTATATATAATGTTCATACTTACTTTCTTCATAAAATCAGCCAGAGAGTTGGAATTCCATCTCATCACCTCGGCCTTGGCAGGAACACGGTCTAAGCTCATGATTGTCTGTCGTCAGCATGACATTCAAATAAAGAATTATGGTCTATGAAACAACAGTATTTATATTTGGCAATACATTGAACGTATTGGTGAGACTAGGCTCTGGGGTGGTTAGTGTGAATATAGCAGTCTTGCTTTTCCTGTAAAGGACTGCAAAGAGGAAGTGTGACACAATTCAGAGGACGTAGCGTGTTCCGAATTAGATGATGACATTAAGAGCAGGGCCTACTCTATATCTGGGTACTGGCAACTGAAAACTAAGCTATACAGTCACACAAAACGTACACACAGCTGTAGCTATATCTGTGGACTATTATAAGCAAATAGTTTCACTTAAAAAGGTATAATATCATTGCCACTATTGTAAGATGTGAATTTGTAAGCTGTTACTAGCAGATACACAAGTCTTTGTACTGTATACGGTATGTTATTATCTGAATATTTAGGCACTGCTCACTCCTGTTTTGAGGGTTGTATTTTTTCACAATAACAGAAAAGGGATTAAAGTAAGGTGTTTTACAATAACAATCCCTCAATCTCCCTAATGCCAGCATGTTGATAAATACAGAAATGGTATGGCATGAAATATGATATGGGGCAAGCCAGCACTGGGCTGTCCTGTGTTGGGTCCTGGTATCTCACACCCAGGTGAGAGAGGCGGGCCAGGGCCTGATCCAGAGGCTGATCCATCACAGTCACACACACCCCCCTGTGAAGACCCCCAGGCCTGTCTGAGTGAATACAGGACACATCGCAGGGGGTCCTTCTGGGAGATCGACCCTTCCCTCTGTGCCAGCCTCTTGATCAGGAAACAAAACCTGAAAGTTGATAGTGCAACTTTATACAAGGCCCTCAACAACATAAAGGCCCTAAACATTATTTACAAGAATTGATATCATAATTGTAGTGTTTTATATTGTAGTGTATGCCACTATTGACCTGAGAGGCCAAATAATTAAATTATATGATATGTAAATATTTAGTCTCTCAAATGTTCCAATTCCTGAAAGTGCATAACTTAAAAAAATATACAGTATATCTAGGCCTAGGCTACATGTGATGTAATCGCCTACTACATTAAATAAGGGGGCATCTTTGGTACCCCTCCAAACAACATGAATGTTTATTAGCTAACCTTATGGCAGAAGAAAGAGAAGGGCAATCGTTTGTTAGACACAAATATGGCACCTGTAATGTTTCCAGGGGTGAGCAGAGATAAGGGGCGGGCCATTGAAGACTACCTCTGAGTTCAGCCTTCATTAGCACACAGCGGGCAGCATGGGAAACAAGGGACCTGCTCAGAAGCAAACAGACAAATGGAGAAGGAAGGAGGCATACGCGTGTTTTCAAAAAGTTATTTGTTTGTGACAATAACACAACTTGCAAATTGTAGGGGTCTAACCATCCAATTAAATGAACATTAATTTGAATTATTAGGAGGATTGTGATAGGCTATTATTTCTATAATTGTCGCAGTATTAAAATACAACTAGCACAGTGTGGTATGGAGTAGGCTATCGGCTACTGGCTAGAATTCAAAACAGATATGCAAGCTGGAATCGTCGTATGCAAATTGTAGCAATAGGCCTACTGGTCCCTTCACACAAATATAACTAACTAGTTGCGCGCGGAAGTTTCTAGGCCCTAGGCTAGCCTATACTTACCAACCGTAAATTTGATTGCCCCACGATGAAGGCACTATCCACCCCATCACTAATGTATTTGTGTCAGATTTATGACATATCCAGCAGAGCTCAAGATTCTTTGGAGAAACGGGGGGTAAGGGAAGAAAGGAGGCAAGTGGGTGATTGTTGATAGATTGGACACGGACAGTGGGCGGGGCCTGGGTGACTAGGCCAGTGATTTTAGACGTAAATTAAAATTTACTGAAATAACTTTCTAAAAAACGTATTTGTGTGAACTGTTACTATCCTGTTGGTAATAATTTATTAAGATGGATGACAGTGGTAGAACCATTGTTTTTCATTTGGTTTGGCCGACAGGGATAACTTTGCTGTAACAAAATGACCCCCCCTCTCCCCCCTTTGATTTATTGTTATGCATATGCATTGACCTAGTCGTGACGACGAAAGGGTTGCAGGATTATTTACCATGCCAGTTAAAGGCAGGAACGCTTCCCTAATTTGTCCTTCAAAAGCATTGCTCCTTTAGAATGTAATCAGTTAACATCAAAGTGTTGCCATGGCTGGATCAACACTTTGGTTGGGTGTAAACTGAACCATGTTATCATGTAATCCTCTTTAGTGTATTCGCTGCTCCATTTTCATTCTAATAGAAACAACGGTGTCATGGGCCTATGTCTATGAAGCCTATGAATAATAGGAAATCCCCAATAACCAATGCTGACCCAAGCAATCGCATGGTTTAATGTAGATAAATGAGCACATGATACATAAATAGAATATATTTTACATTTGTACAAAAACGCACATTGAAAAGACAGATTAAAAGTGCAAATAGCAGGCATATAATTGTCATCCAAATTTCCAAATCCATGATACATTAACTGGCCGGCGGAACATTTTATTTGTAAAATGTGATATATTTTTTGTGTGTGGTCTATTTGGGCCCACGGTGTCTCTTTTTGATGCTTTGACCATGGCCACCATCTCTCCTCGCGCACACATGTGTGACTACAACTTGAGAACAGTCCTCACACTTCACCTTGCAGCACCAGTGGAATGTACAGTTGCAGCTGCTGGCGACCTCCGAGCGCCTCTCCTCCACCTTCAGGCCGCAATCGTGACACAGCCTGCGGCAGCTCCGTCTCTCCCATTGCGTTAACCCGTTCCCTTGCTGCAGACACTCCCGGCCCTCGGTGCCCTGCAGCCCCAGTGAGACGTTCTTTTTGCAGTAGTCCGGCGAGTCCTCTAGATAAATGAGCTCCGTCTCGGGGATGCTGCTGAACGCGTCTACAATGGCACCTCGGCTGTCAGCGCTGTTGGCCGCTCTCATCCGCTTTTTATCATTCTCCAGTTTCATTGCTTGGTCGTGCTTCACCTTCAAGTAGTTACCGATATCTCTAAAATCCGAAAGCTGCGTCCAACAAGTTTTGACGCTGCAGCTCTCAGACATACCGTGGCACCTACAGATGCGCTTCATTGTCGCCTTCACGGCCTAAAACAACAACCAAAGAGAGTCCATAATTAATCAGACTAGATGTCATTTGAAAATTTCAAAAACCATCATAACTGAGAAATGCACAGTAACACGGACTGTATAGCCTAACTGAGTTACTCACCATCCGACCGGCCTCGTTGTTGTGCAGGTTGACTGCAGCCCTAGAATCCTGGCCAGTTTCTAGCGAATCCACATATTGTTTGGAAATCTTCTCCCCGAAATCCACGTTATCACTGCAGTCACCCCATAACCAACCACGACCACCTGCACACAAAACAATGCAGTTAGCATCGAAGCAATGAAGGTCGATTTCTTACGGCGATCCCCCTTGCAAATTTGTACAATAACCATATGCTCACCAAGTTTTCCGTTCTTTGAGGCGTCGCAGCCACAGTTGTCAAGTTCTCCAAGACTACAGTTCCTGGTCAGGGTGTACATGACACCTGCTGCACTGATGGCATGAACGAAAGACGTCTCTCGCGTGGCTGTGAAATAAAATAGAATTGAGCGTTAGCAGGCAAGATAGCTTTTACGCACGATGCAGGTTGCATGTTTACGCTTTTACGCACGGGTTTCAGCACTTAAAAAACTGCACACACACACACAAAAAGTGACCTATAGAGGGACGTCTAATGGTAAATATTGAATACGACGTCCTTGGTGATCACTTACCGCTCCGCAGTCCTTTGAGTTGGATTGCGCTATCGGGGCAGTTCCACCGCTCCCAAGCAAACTGATGTTTACACTCGTCTATACCAGTCTGTGTGCCCACTTGCACGCTACTTGCATAGGTGAGGTAGGCCTAAGGAAAAAGTGGCAATTCAGTTTTTGCCCGTAAAATCCACAACTCAAATTAGATTTCTTACGACTACTCTTTTACAAAGAGGCACGGTTAATTATCATATACATTTACAGCATTTAGCAGAGGCTTTTATCCAAAGCGACTTACAATCAGTAGGCTACATTTGTCAACAGTTGAACTGGTTAAATACCAGTTATTGCAAGCAAACAACGTTCTCTTCGAACAATGATAGCATCACGTCATCATGGTTACTTTGCATTTTTCAGTATACATTACTTAATATATTCCTAATAAAATATAATTAAATCCCCCAAAAATAATTAATTGCTAACAGCATAAATACCGGCAAAGAGCTTAATTTTCTAAGAGCTGATCTAACAGAGCAGAAATGAGAAGAGAGCAGGAAGGAGAAGAGGAAGATTTATTTAATGTAATTAAAAATGACATGTCGAATATTGTTTTTTTTTACCTTTGACCCCGTCATAAGTAGATTATTGGCAACCCTGAGAAATAAATAGCATAATTAAGGAACATAATAAAACGCTCATTGTGATGGATCATTGATCATCTGCTTGTAGCCTATTAGCCTACACCTTAAATCCATATAGACAAATACTTACCAAGCATGTCCCGGAAAACTTTTGCAGAGAAGTGTTAGCAGGCAAAAGAATAAATAGAACATTCTGACTATACGCCGTTACTCACGAGAAAGAGATTTTCTTATTTTGCCCTGCGCTTTGCAACTTTCTCTTTTATTTGAATGGAGAACAAATGAAACTCTTGTTCTTTGTTTCCATGGTTGAAGAAAGCTGATTGGGCGATGAGTTCAGGAAACGCCTATGAGCACTTCAAAGGGTGACATTAAACGACAGTTTATTTTCCACCCTGAGGCTACATGACACCAGACCTACGATTAATGACTTAATCCTGATCTCCCGCAGAGCCAGAGGACCACGACACAATATACAAATCAGGTCACCAGAATGTAAAAAATGCGACAACATTTCCATAAACCAATGAGAGACATATACAGCATGTTATTACAAATATTTAATAGGTAATCTTCATTTTAATTAAGTCTATACATTATATACACATTGACTAAGACAGAATTTGCAAAATACGCAAACATAGCACAGCCTACCCTCAAGTAGGCCTAAATAAGTAAGAAATTAAATAACCAAAGTAGAAGAAGTGCAACGGTTATCTGCTTATCTGATGATCAACACACGTGAATATGGCGTTCTCATAAAACTGAATAATAATACTTGATTCAGAAAAAGGGACATTCAAATAGCTGAAATTATTAATAAAGCCTTCAAGTCTTGCTATAGATGGTAATCAGTGCCGCTGCCCAGGGTTTCTTCGTTTCGTTTTGTTTTGTGGCTTTCGTCCTACATCCCGACGTGTGCAGTAGAATTTCGTTACAACATGAGTGCACTTCTCACACTTCACTGTGCAGCACCAGTGAAATTTACAGTTGCAACTGCTGACGACCTCAATGCGTTTCTCCTTCACCTTCAGGCCGCATTCATGACACAACCTGCGGCAGCTCCGTCTTTCCCACTGAGACAAGTTTTTGCCTCCCTGGAGACACTCTCTGCCTGCGGTTCCTTGAAAGCCGAGGCTCAGGTTCTTGGTACAGTAGTCCGGAGAATCCTCTAAATAGATTAGCTCTGTCCGGGGAATGCTGCTGAAAGCACCTCTAATGGAACCCCGGTTGTCCGCGCTGTTTCCGGCCCTGAGCCGCCTCTTGTCCATCTCCAGTTTCTTGGCATGTTCGTGTTTTATCTTCAGGTAGTTGCCCACCTCTCTGAACTCGGACAATTGCATCCAACAGGTTTGAACGCTACAGCTCCCAGACACTCCATGGCATTTACAAGCCCTTCTCATGGTAGCTTTGATAGCCTGCCAGAAGACACAGGATAACAGTTTAGAAAAGGGCCAAGGATCAACACCTCTTCATAAAATGTGAATCAATTCGTCAAAATAAAAACTGAAACATAAGACCATAACCTACCAATCGCCCTGCCTCGTTGTTATGCAAGTTCACTGCTGCACGTGAATCATGGCCATTCTCAAGCGCATCCACAAACTGTTTGGATATCTTCTCCCCAAAGGCCACATTATCGCTGCAGCCGCCCCAGATCCAACCTCTGCCACCTGTTTATGAAGAACATACAAGTTATATTCTGAAAGAATCCTTATAAATGACATTTAAGATTACCCACTACACTGGGTTTCGATATAATTCGTTTACCCATTTGTCCTATTTTGGAGTCATCACAGCCACAGTTATCGAAGTCTCCCATGCTGCAGTTCTTGGTCAGCGTGTACATCACTCCTGCGGCGCTGATAGCGTGGACAAATGCTGTCTCTCTTGTGGCTAAATTGAGTTCCAAAGAAAAAATCATGGTTGATAAACGTACATTTGGCAAAGCGTGTTATATCACTGCATCTATGTATATAAGTGTGCGCAACTGACGTAGAGGTTGGCCATTGTCCTGTATATGTGACATATTGAAGCTTGCAAAGTCACAATTAATCTTACCACTGCGAAGGCCGTTGTGAGTGGATAATTGGAGCGCGCTCTCTGGGCAATTCCACCTGTCCCAGGCGAACTGCTGTTTACACTCCTGTATTCCGCTCTGTGATCCCACCTGGACACTGCTCGCATATGTTAGGAAGGCCTTGGGAGAGATATACAAAAAGTCATGGGTTGACACTTAATTGCATGCAAACCTTTTAAACAACAGTGTATTCTGTATTTTCTAACGGTTTAAATAATGTCTAAACACTAGCCTGTTTTACACTTGTCAGGAGAAAAAGAAAATTAACCTTAGGTCCCGTCATGAGAAAGTTGTTCACCGTCCTAAGGAGAAAGAGAGAGCCAAACATAGAAAGAAAAAAAGGTTATTCACATTTGGTAAATGACCCAAATCTAATTTTGCAAAGTCAGTGTCAAAAATGTCAATAACAAGAGCTAAATACATACCAAGCTGATGCAAACAGAACATGACAGTTCCTATGTAATATTAAAATAGTAATAATATGCCAGAGTCCCATAGCAGCGCGAACGTTGTCTGTATTCCACAGAAAATCCTCCCTTCTACTAGGCTATCCAATATGTGCGTACGGAGAGACGGAAAGCCAACTGAACTTCTGTCTTCACCTGAGACTGATTATATTTATAGGGTCTCTCCGGTCGACTGACAGATTTGTCGTGTAGGTAGCGTTTCATTGTGAAAATGGCCCAAAGAGGGCATTAATTGCCGAGTCCTATAGACAAATAGAAGGCGTCGGTGCATAACATGCACTTCAAAGACATGACAGTTAAACGCTCATTCATCCACCTGTAGTTCCCAGACTTTAGTCCCTTTAGTACTGTGGTTTTCCCACGAATTAAACCTGCTTTCAAACAAACTACTACAGTATTAGTGGCAATCATACAATTCATAATTCGTAATAATAATAATAACTACGACTCATAAA
>JAODLI010022210.1:4513-44963 GCA_027575585.1 Percopsis omiscomaycus | reverse complement strand
GGGGGGGTGGGGGGGTGGGGGGGGGGGGGGGGGGTTCATTGTAGAGTTAGGGGCAGACGTGGTGTCACACAGAGCAAGAAAAAAAGACGCATAGAAAATAGAATTTATCTTTTTTTTTGTCCAGTGTAAGCTTAGGCAGGCAGTGGTTGGTTACACACCATGCCCTTGTCTGAATGGCCACAAGCAGATATGTAAAACAGTGTGGCCCACAGTCACGGAATACATGTGGGTCAGAAATAGCAGCAAGAACTAATCTGGTTGCATTGCCTCCCACCCAACATCAGGTTCCATGGTGTAATGGTTAGCACTCTGGACTCTGAATCCAGCGATCCGAGTTCAAATCTCGGTGGGACCTTCCCTTTTGGGAAAGCAACATATCCCAAACCCAAGTGACTGCCTGACGATACTCAAGCACATGTATTCGCTTTATGTGATGAAAAGACTAGCCTTGATTGTCAAACTACCATATGGTGGGGCAGTCAGTGGACAACATCACACTTGAAAGAACTAGGGCTTCTCCTGGGAGGCGGTGAGCTACAGATACAGTATTTGTCCAGTGCGGTGTATGTACGCTGTATTTGGCTGCCAAGGTCCCGGGCCTTACAGTACAGTTATGAGCTTAAACTCAAAACAAATCATTGGCATCAATACAGTCTGATACACATACACAAAAATAAAACAAAGTTAGATACAGTAGAAATGAATACACAAACAAAGTCCATAGTGTTGGATGTCGTAGTGGTCGTAGAAACAAAGGAACAGGTTGACTACAGAGCACAGTAACAGTTGGTGAGCTAATGTTGTGATACAGTGTGACTCAGAGCCTGGCATCGTCACTGAAGGCATGTGACTGTGGCTGGCTGTGTGTGTGTGTGTGTGTGTGTGTGTGTGTACACTACAATGTCGTACTGAAAAGTGCCATGCAGTATCGTGTAGTGGCAGCAGTTGTTTTGAAGTGTGCCGTTCTAGCTGTCCCAGTCCGGACAAGCCAGGCCGTCGTCGTCCGAGTCAGACTCGGGCGACGCCTCCTTGATGCGCCTCAGCGCCTCGTGGATGCTCCGGGTCAGCGGGTCGGCGGAGGCCGGGAACCCCTCTTGGTCCTTCCTCTCCTTCCTGGGGACGCGGCGCAGCTTGACTCCCTTGCGGATCTGGGCCAGGATACTGCTGGGGTCGTCGCCGCCCTGCTCCGGGGCCGGGGAGCGCTGCTCCACCTTCCTCAGGTGGAAGCTGCCTCTCTTCAGGGAGGCGAGCACCTCGTCCATGGGTGAGCTCACTGGGGAGAGAGAGGGAGGGAGAGAGAGAGAGAGAGAGAGAGAGAGAGAGAGAGAGAGAGAGAGAGAGAGAGAGAGAGAGAGAGAGTTCTCAAAATGTACAAATCATCTTGTGACCCACCCAAGATCCTCTGTGCCCGGGGCGTCCTGACCTATACCTATACTATAGTCACACAGTATGTGTTTTACACCAACATACTGTGTGCAGATAACCTGTGTGTAGAGCTCTGTAGGGTCCAGTACCTCTCCTGCTGTGGGCGTCCAGCTCTGGGGTCTTCCTCAACTTGTTCCGGGCGCTGACCAGCTGGCTGCTGTCAAAGAAGCGGGGGATGAAAGGGCCGAGCGGGGAGAGAGGGGGCCCGCCAGCGCCCCCCGCACTCTCAGACTTCGGCCCCCGCCCCCCCCGGCGGCCGGGGCGGCCCGGGCTGTCGGTGGGCGACAGCTCCTCCATGGACAGAGGGGGCGGGGGAGGCGGGGGCGGGGGCGGGGGGGAGACGGGCGATCCCAGCAGCGACGGCAGGGAGCAGGGCGAGCAGGAGGACTCGGCGGGGCTGGGCGCGGCCGGCGGGGGCAGGGGGACGGAGCGGGACGAGAGCGGCTGGGTGGTGAGCGTGGAGCGGGGCTCCGTCTGGACACTGGTGCTCAGACACAGCGGCGGCTGCTGCTGGCGCGCCTCCTCTCTCTCTCTCCCGGCGATCCCTCGCTCTCTCCTTCTGCCGTGAGCCATGCGCAGACGGGTGGACTTGAGAATCACCTGACCCGGGTGCCGCTGGAAAGTGGGGATGGAAACAATTCAAAGATAAAATCAGAAATAAACATGAAACAGGAAACATGAAACATGAAGCAATGAAGTTCACAGCTATTGACCTGTTTGAAGGTTCGCAGACGGTCAAGAGTTCTCTGTCTCTCCTGGCTAACTCTGCAGGTTCTCAGCTCTTCATCCTCCACGTCCTGTTCCCTCTGCTGGATAAAGGGACAATAAAAACAAAGGAAAGCCAGAGAAAAGGGAGAGAGAGGCTGTGGTGATAGACCGAACAAACCGGCCACAGAATCGGAGAAAACACGTGCCATGAAGGCCTGCTGGGATATGGAGTCCTTCTGGGTGGCTTGGTGTGTCTGTTGCTTCTCGCTGTGGTTGGACACACAGATCTCCTGCAGCAAGGACAGGACACACACCTACTCAGTTACACACACATATTTACACATACAATACTTTAAAATCATTTTAAAAAGTTATTGTAAAATATGGTTTTATAAGAAATATTCTTATTATTATTTCATGTATTGACTCTTAATGGACAATGGTGTATGTGTTAAGCAGGAAAATACAAGAAAACCACTCCAAATGCAGGCGATACATTTGTGTTAAAACACACCCTCTTGTTTTTCAGGTAGGTGCGTTTGGCAGTGATGCGCCCCCTTCTGGCCTCCAGCTGCCGCGCGCTGACTTGCAGCCTCCTTAGCTCCTCTCTCTCTGCTGCGTCATCCTCAACTATGGCGTCCGGACTCTCATGCGTGTCGTAGTACACCACCTGGTCCTGACGTTCTGGACACACACACAAACGTGGACTAGTGATGTATTCTGGAATTCAAACTGGGAAACATGTTGATGATGCCACCTATGGCAATCACGGTAAATACTGTCCACTAGATTACACTGGATCCCAGCAAGACACTTCTCCGACACTTGACCATGTGCAGCAGTCACACACTGGAGCACAGAGGAGAATGGATAATTACTGAGCTAATGAGCTAGCTCTTTAGCTAGAGGTTATTAATTAGTCAAAACAAATATGCTTTACCATCATTAGTATTCTTTCCCATACGCTGTAGCTTGGTGGGCCTTTCTGCATGCGTGTTTTAATCAAATTCATTCTCATTTAACAGTCAATTCTTACATACCCAAAGGTGATTCTTGCTTGTGGGGCAGTGTGTCAAATGTCAGTCTGGGATAGTGTGAGGAGTGAGTGGCATCAGTCACTACAGTAACAGACACAGCATTACTAGATTGCAAGAGGTCACCGGAAAGCCGCTTTGCTAATTCTGGGAACGCACACGCAAAATGAAGCAATATGACCGTGTTTCCCTGGACTGAGAGATTAGCCTAAATCTCTTTTACACACACGCGCACACACGCACACACGCGCACACACACGCACACACACACACACACACAGCTTCCCCAGTTGTCCGTGGAGTTAAAGCAGCTTTATGGTATAGTGTGTTTGACATTCAGGGCTGGGGAAGGTTATAAGCAGACTGGCTTGAGCACCGTTAATCGAGCACGGCGCCGCATTTAGAGCTCCCAGCATGCAGCAGCCCAGAACCAACAGGGACTTATTAGTGTTCTGAAGGCAGGTGTGCATGGTCATGGTTTTAAGGATCACATTAGACCAGTGGGTGAAGCCGTACCTGTCATCTGCCTGCGGATGCTGTCCAGCTGAGCAGTGAGGAGCAGCTCCTCACACTGTAGTATCTCAGCCTGGATGTCATACAGCTGCAGCTGAAGCTCGTAGTACTGCGCCTCCAAGTGGTCTAGCCGAGCCATTGCATCCTCACCGCTACTGAGGCTCTGCATCTGTCAGGGAGGGGGACACGAGATGCAAGTTACAGCTCAGGAGGGGGGGAGGGGTTGTGTGAGATGAACTAAGCAGTGTGTCACCAAAATGAGAAAGTGGGGGGTGTCAAAAGACCTGTTATGGGACCCTTGGGGAATCGGTGTGCTGCAGGGACCCCTCACCTGAACACTTCTGGGTATTTATATATAAATAATAGATTGTTATCCATAGTCGTGAGACTACTCTAAGCCAACAGTTCTCAGCTGGGGTCTATAGCGTGAGTCCAGAGGGTCTGGGGAAAACGTCTTGAAATGGTAGGATCTGAGCCGACAAAACATTTTATTGTAAGGTTGTTTTTTTTTCACGTGTATGTGGAACTGTGTTAGTAGCCAAATTTAGACCTAATGAATGCCTACACACACACACACACACACCCACACACACACACACACACACACACACACACACACACACACACACACACACAGGAAAGAGCACCAGTCCAATCCCAACTTAATACGAGTGGTTTGTTCTGTAACCCCTGTTCCACATCACCCATTATCTGTCATCCACAGAGCTCCACAG
The DNA here is from genome assembly GCA_027575585.1 of Percopsis omiscomaycus. Classification (NCBI taxonomy): domain Eukaryota; kingdom Metazoa; phylum Chordata; class Actinopteri; order Percopsiformes; family Percopsidae; genus Percopsis; species Percopsis omiscomaycus. The sequence goes on along the minus strand of JAODLI010022210.1, from coordinate 40,549 downwards.
GAAGATGCTAAGCTAAATGGGGGTCAGGAACCCCAGAAGGTTTGGGAAAACAAGGCCTGTAACAACAGCCAGCCATATACTGCAGGTACAAAAGAGTGTGTGTGTGTGTGTGTGTGTGTCACTGCTCAATACCTTGTCTCGCAGGGCGTGTTTCCTCTGCTCCAGACATATCTCCCTGGCTCTCTGTAGCTGGAGCGTTTCCTTGGCGACAGAGTAGCGAAGTCGTTCCATGCGCTCCACAGCCGCGCTCCATGCAGCCTTGCCGAACTTACGCTGGTCTACCTTCATACGCTCGTACACCCCTACACACACACACAGGTAAAATATGATGAGTGCATGGTTATCATCAGGCTCTGTATAATATAAAGGACAAGGGGAATCATTATAGAGCAGAGGGTGACACCTACGGGCTGTAGATGAACACTACAGCGTAGGATTCATTCCCTGAATGGATTTAGGATTTTAAAAATGTGAGATTAACAGACCAGAATACCAAACAGTTGACTGAGACACTGTTTATAGAGACACGCTGTTTGGCAGAGCTCTGTTTGATCAATAGGTTGTCCTTGTTATCTTTGTCTCTGTCTAAGCATGGCTGTCTACACCGTGTCATCAATACCTATCACATCAGCCCTAGCCTTCACACAGGTCAATAGTAAGCCACTGCTGCCAGTAATGGTGGGTGCACGTGATTTGGTTAGTATGAATGTGTGTGTGTGCGTCATGTGTGAACATGGTGGCTTAGGCGCTGATTTTGATTTTCTCCGCCATACCTTTCTGAGCCCTGGCGGTGATTTCAAAGTATTTGACAGTGAACTCCTGGATGTTGAGGACAGCGTCCTGAGCCTTCTTCTGCCAATCACAGTCCTCCTTTCTCAGAGAATTAATCCGCCGTGGCCCCAAGTAATCATTGTCCATTGAAATCTGTTTAACAGAGTTTTATTATTATTAGTGAGATCATATCAGGGTAGTGGCTATAGCAAATATATATTAATCTAGCTTCTAGCAGCCTGTAAATCAGTGTTTCTTAACTGGTGGGTCCCACCGAGCTGGTGATTCACCTCCTTGCTAGATCCAGCACAGATTTGGGTGAAGCTCAAGTGGAAATCTTATGGAAATTTTGGCATATTGATTCAAATTTATACTGCCTTTTTATCAAAGCTATGTGACTGAAAGCCTGTCGAAGGACATGAAAGCGTTTACCTTGATCCCACTGTCTCTGTCAGCTTGCTGAGACACTTTAGTAGTTGTTTTAGTAGTAGCATAACATGTTTATCTCAAAACCTCCCAGAAGCATCCTGCGACCCCTTGCCAGATTGAGAACCACTGATTTACAGTATTTTAATATGCTATCTCACACCGGCCACCAGGAGGCTTTGCAGTGTTAGAAGCAATACAGAAAAAAAAGGAAACAAAGGTTAGTGAGTATTTTATAATGCTAATGGACTTGGCTCTGAGGTTGAGCAGTTTTACCTGCATAGTACATATTTAAAGATACAATCTTGAAGTTGCTACTTTACTGTTTCTTTAAATGTCAAATGTGATCAGTGATCGTTCAAAACATTGATTGGACAGTATGTAGGCCAGTGAGGACATATTTGATTCTGCCTATCGTCTCTGGTGGGCCAACCAATTTGAGCAGCACACTCTCTGTTCTGCTTGAGTTCATTTTTCCATGAATGTTGCATCTAGACACTGGATTACAAAACTATATATACTGTGTATATATATATATATAAAACCATAACTGCAAACTACAGATATAAAACCAAAAACTGAAAGTCTTAAGCCTTTACTTTAAAAGTGCCTAATTCGAAATAAATACCACAGAAACAATACGGAGCCAGCAAAATGTGCATTCATGTATAATGGTTAAAGATACAAGGTGAGTTCTTTGATGGAAAAGCCATCAATAGAATAAATATCAATAAACTTCACAACATTCCTTAACTAGTAAAGCTGGATTTTATAGTGATATTCACAAACATGCTGAAACAAATTTTAGTGTCCCTGGTATACAACATTAACCCAGTCTAAAGTTCATTTGCAACATATAAATGAATTAACTGTAAATCAAATCCTATCCAATCAAATGGAATCAAGTAACCATCGCAAACATCCTCCTACCCTGTAAGACATGAGACACAATGTCAGCATGAACTCAAAAGAGAATGAACAAACAAGCAAAACGAAGTGTTAAAAAAATTATTGCCTTAGAGAGTGATGATATGCCTGGGCTACTACACTACTGCAGACTAAAAATAGACCCAGGAAGTTGAATTTGACCCTCTCCACTCATCCATGCTAACTGGTTCTATGGTGTAATGGTTACTTAGTCTGCTGTTATTTAACCATACGACTTCCTTCTTTGGCACAGTGCGAGGTTCAACCTAGGCTCATGTTTGTATGGACAAACTCAGTAGACGGTGTAGAGAACAAGAGAGCGTACCAGGAAGGGGACATTCTCTGGAAAACACAGTGAGGGCAGTGCAAACAGCTGACTATACACTGTAACCTACCAAGAAAGTGGTGTGTAATATCTGGTATCATTACATGACTACATAGCTGCACAATACCTGAGTAGGATTAATGTTTTTCTCCAATCGCCATGAAATTCCTTTTTTAAGAGGGACTACTTTTAGCAAAACCTCACAACGTTTGTCTATATTGTTTCTAATGTGAACAATATGGACACACACAATTTACATTATTATAGTGCCAGGGACCTGTGTTAACTCTGCTCTGTTCCTTTTGGCCAAACCTCCCAGGACTCCTTTAAAAGAATATACAGTTGTGGAACAAGACCACCAATATTGGTGCCCAGACAGGACCATATATGTGGAGAAAACAAATCATCAGAAATCTGCAAAGATGAACAGGTGAACAACTATTTCTATTAATTCTTCAACTGAACTAGATGAAGTGCATGCATGAACCCTCCGTGACTTTACCTTGCCCTCCGTGTATTCATCTCTTTGCTCTGCTGACCCTAAAAGGTTCAGCAGCCACCTGCCTATAAGCGCAGACACAACATGACTTATTCATGTTCCTGTGGGACTGCAGGAAACTGGAGATCCACGGGGCTGTGTTCCATCTGACAGTGTGTCACTGAACACCAGCTGCTATATCCCACCAGTATGTAAAGGAGAGTTGGTATGGAAAAGGAACAAACACAGACACACACATCTGTGTATGTGTGTGTGGGTGCATGCGCATACGTGTGCATGTTGTACTTCACTGAGTTTACTGATGTTTCATGTGTGAGTCAATGGGCTAAATATAAACGTTCCTTCAGCACTGCAGTGCAGTGCAGTGCAAAGCCATGCCTCATTCTTTTCTTTTCCTCCAATGAAAAATCCCTCACCACCTTTTCCTTTGACAACTTCCAAGCAATGACACTCTTATTGTCCCTATTAGGAAATATAGAAACACACACATACATCCCACATCCACATACATACATCACTAAACATAGGATGGGCATGGGAATTTCCTTGGACCCTCTACTGTGTTTTATGAGGGTGTGTTGGCTGTCAAATTCCCAATAACTATTGTATGCAGAAAACAAATCCCACTCTGTTCACATCGTATAAAAAAATATAATCAGAAAAAACAGACATAACAACCCATGATCTTGAACAATTCTGTTCAATTATATTCATTTCCACTTCATTCGAGTCTATCTGTCTTTTATACAGTATGTGCGAGTATGTATCGCGTGTGGGTGTTACCTTGATCTGTTGTCTGCGTAGCATTGCTAGTTCCCTCATATCTCTAAAGGGTTGCAGCAGGTACTGGTAGAGTTGTGTGGAGGCCTCCAATAGACCTCCATAGGCCTGGTCTTCCTCCTCATAGACCTCCAAGAGCTCCACCATGCTGTCCATGGCCCTGTGCTTCTCCAGCAGCTATCACACACACATAGTTATTACTAGTTTAACACAGACCTCAGAATGACAGAATGACAGAGAAACAATAGTTATAAGAGATCATAAAAGCCTTTTAGTGTTAACATTTTAGTAATTTATCAGATTTTCTTGTGCAAAACGACTTACAATTAAGACATTTGTCAAATCGTCATGGTAAGTAAGCCAAGGTCATTTCTATAATTGCAAGCTAGTTGCTATAGGTTTGTATAATTCCTATAAGACCGTGGCTAAAATGTTATTCACATTTGTTTGGTTTAGGGCCTGACACAACCTAAGATCAATAACCACACACATTTTTGTCTGACCAGATAACCCTGCAGTCTACCAGTAAATACTGAAAGAGTCATTAACTGTCCGTTATTTAGACTTGGGGCGACCAACAGGCCTTGTGCATATATATGCATGTGCGTGTGGGAGTGTGAGAACCTAGCACACTATACACCAAATTGCACTGTGATTGTGTATGAAATGACGACACAGCTCTGTTACAGTGGACACAAGAGACAGAATGACATCAGCAGTTCCTACTAATGGAAAAATACATGGGGAAAGAATCTTCTAAGCAAAGCAGAAATCCTATACGGTGATTGGCATTTATTCAAACAACTGGAGCAGATTAGCTCGGGTTGGTTAGTGCGGGCCGGTGGTTCTGCTGTTTGATGTTTCTTGTTCAGGAAGGGCAGCAAGCACAGCTGTGTGTGTGTCTGTTTCTCTCTCTCTCTCTCTCTCTCCCTGTGTTTGTGTATGAGATGTGTGCGACAGGGACAGAGTGAGTCGCAAGTGATTGCTGTCTGTCCTCCTAATGGCCTTAGTTCACTGCCAAATACAGAGAAGGCAGGAAATGGCTTCACAAGAGACACATAAACATTTCTGAAAAATGGATCTAGTGTCAAACTAGAAAAAAACCTTTGCAGTAAACACACATTAGCACATTCAACTTCTACTGTGAAGATGTTGGAGTTCGGTCTAGTTCTTGGACTCAAGGCTATATTAATCCAACATCATCATTGATTGGTAGGTAAATCTGAGCGCATGTGAGTCTCAGTGTATCAGTGTATCAGTGTATGTTCACACTAAGAGGAATTATTCACCCCCCATCAATCATTGTTGCAGTGTCTGGAGTGTCTTCACTGCCTTTTAGCAATTGTATCTGGCAGGTCCATGCAGAATTGAACTTTTGTTAAACCCTCAACTCTGTAGGATCCTGACCTCAATAATAAGTCCTCCCGCTTGGCAATTAAGTAATCAATCGTTTGCGGAGCAGAAGTATTTTCATCCACCACTGACTTGCGTTGTATCTCAGAACACATACTTCTAATGTGTCTGCAAAGCTGATATCCGTTTCTATACTGGTAGTATATATTCCCAACTTACTCTGATTTGAAGAATAAAACATACTATTTTGTAAATTTTTATAGGCTATTTACAATTTGGATTAAGCCCAGACATAAACCCCATAGAACATCTGTGGAGAGACCTGAAGATGGCAGTTCACAGATGCTTCCCATCCAATCTGACAGAGCTTGAGAGGATCTGCCAGGAAGAATGGGATAGACTGCCCAAATCCAGGTGTGCAAAGCTTGTAGAGACGTACCCAAGAAGACTTGAATCTGTAATTATTGCCAAAGGTGCTTCTACAAGTATTGGATTGAGGGTCTAAGTACTTCATGCGAGTCATGAGAGATGTCTGGTTTTGACTTTTTGGAAACATGTTTTCACTTAAAATGAAATCCATAACACAATGAAATACGCGAAAATTGAAGGGGTCTGAAAACTTTCTGAAGCCACTGATATACTGTAATACCAGTAGAGCTGATGATCCGCTTTGCAGACACGGCTAACTGGATACAACTAAACAGTTATTAAATAAACAGAGGGCACGGTTTTGTGGAGCTAGTCGTGTATAGGCCATTAATTAAAACTAACATCCAGTACCAATCACCCTTTCTTGCCTACCCACATAATATTTATCCTCTATTCCTCATTCAGCAGATAAGTACACTGAATAAGGAAGAGGGAGTGAAAATGAGTCAGAGAGAGAAATCTGATATATGAGGTGATATTATGTGAACCAAAGCTAGGCTATACAAAGTGGAAATATAGTATGGGACCTCTTATATATATCTGAGAATGGTCTAAATGTCAGAAAAGCTATTATGACATACTTTCACTAAGAAATTGCAAAGTCATAGTAGCAACCTGAGTGAGCCTGGCACCCAAAAGAAGATGGATGCACATATTTATGTAGACTTTAAAAAGTCTAATAATCAGCCTAATACTGTCACCATTCGGTGTATTTAAGTAAATATATGTGTATGCACTCAATCCTCTCAGCTGTGTAAGCAGCAGACATAAAGACAAAAGACACTACTGCAAAAAGAAGCTTATACTCAATAGACAATCTTACACTGACTTATACATAATCTTCAATTTCCCCCTGAAATAAGAGAATCCAAACTTCTCCAGTGTTATCATCAAGTTTTGTTGAGATGCAAGTTTGCTGAGCATATGCTTAAGTTAAATGTAAACAATGGTCCTGTTACAGTAGCTATCCCACCAGTGGGTTGGTAAGCCCTGTAGCAGATGCTCTCACTGCTCTGATAGGCTGTACTTTGTGTAGTTTCATGCTAAACCCTGATGATTTGCTGGCTTCTTGTCAGCCCAGACAATCCAGATGGTTCTAGGGTTAGGGTTCTAGGGTTAGAATAAGATAGTCATGTCTCTAAAATTAATGTTTGATTTGAATCAATGCTGGTTTTATCCCTTTGTAACTTAAATATTTCCCTGAATATTACCCAACCAAGACTCTATCAAGTCCACTGGTTTGTCAATGATTACAAACATTTAGTGTAGTTTTCAGACAGTTCTTTTGCTATTTTAAAGAAATTTAAATGTTATTAACAGTGAGATTGGCAATAACAACTTTCTTACCCGATTAGGTAAAGCTTCAGTTATGCAAACCTTCCTGTATTACTTTTTAAATCTGCAGGTTGTGCCTCGACCACTTAATTTAGTTTGTTTTATGTTAGGTTTTGTCAGGATGTCTTAGTGCAGCACAGCCTCTTACCTCATGCAGGTGTTTTTTTGCACGGTTGAGCGCTTCTTCATATCCGGATTGTCTTAATTCACTCAGACTCTCGTAGTATTCATCCGGATCGTCGTTTTCTGTAAACACAACCTGTGACAAAATTTTCCAGCCGCACGTATCGAGAGCATGACCTAGGTACACCTGTAATCTGTAACACAGATCATCCATTTCAGCCTCGGAAACCTCTGCGGGGCCGAAAAGAACCGTCCACATCCCTGCTGGTTCTTCGGGAAAGACTGGAAGGCACGGTTCCAGGTCTGAGTTTATTGAGCACAATTGTAAGTGAATTGTCCGAAGGTCTTGGAAGGAAAAGAGTCCAGCCCAGCTGCAGTCTTCTCTGCTCAAACTATCTAACTCCTCCAAATCCAAACTATCCGCCGTGGAAGAGATCTCGTCATCTTTGAGTTCCAACACCTCGATGTCAGGGCTGATCGTGGCTGCTGCATCTTTACTCTCAGCATGAGATTTGGAAGGGTTTAATCTTAATGGAGACTTCGTCTTATAGCTGAAACCTTTAACCGCAACTCCCTCGCTGGCGCTTACGGCTGCTTTATCTTTGACGGGACTTTTGGGCCATTTTGTCTTATCCTCCTCCTCTTGGGAAGTCAGGTCCACCAGAGGGTCCCTAATAAAGCTTCTCCTCTGTACTGTTCTGTTGTGGCATGTAATGGCAAATTTACCCTCCACTTCGTTCCATGCGACGATAAACACGAATTTATGCTTTTCCTTCTCCTCAAAAACATTTGGTCGAACGGCTACCCACCCCGACTCCAAATTATCCTCCATTGTGAAGGACATATTTGAAGTATCCTATACACAAAATAACAGCGAGTTGCGGTAAATTACTTACACCGAGTGCAATCTAACACAACGCAGCGAGTAACATTGTTAGCAGAGTTACGACACAACCATTCACAATGTTTTTGGCTGACCAACAATCCTTTCCTGAAGCGGATGAATTAGTAACAGTGTGCTGTCGTCCATCCCCTACCCACCTGCTTTTCTACACGACGCCTGACCCGGCAACCCCAACTGTGAAACGATCGATTTTTTATGCTCCAACACTGCAAGATGCAGATCTGCACATGAGGGCGTTTGTTTACAAGGTCCAACGGCTGATCGGGATGCTTCTGTTAGCTCTGCTCCGTTATTCCCTAAACCTTGGTTGCAGATCCTCCTTATTTTTAGAATCTGTAAGCGGCATCTAGAAACTTAGTGCATCGTTTAAATGCAATTGGCAAAAAGCATAATATTGACTTTCAATTCTACGCTTTTTAGACACGGTAGCATCCACCGAATCGCAACAATGTTTGCGTCTTCTTTTGCAGACCTACGTAAAATACTGAGAATTTCAACTTGAGCAGGGGGCGTACGGGACGTGCTGACGTTGAAGCTGGCGGTGCAGGTTTCAGTGGGTTAGTTGCTAAAATCAGGTAGGAGTAAGCTACTGTTTTACGAATCGGACATTATAGCATATAATAATAACAACAATGATAGTTCTGAACCAGACAATTTACTATTTAACGCCTAATAGCATAGTCAAAGCACTCTTCGTGTATTCCAAGTTCAATAGATTTCTGAAGTCAGTCTGTCCTGGCCACTGGCTATGAGGTGGCAATATTCCGCCAAGCCAATGTGATTGAACTGGCCTAGGTTTTATACGAATGACAAGCTAGCCCTAATGACTGCTGAGGTCATTATTCTAACTGAATATGATTAACAGTGTATGTTACAGTGTATGACAACACCCATAGACAAAATAGGTATGCGCCCAACGTGGGGCTCGAACCCACGACCCTGAGATTAAGAGTCTCATGCTCTACCGACTGAGCTAGCCGGGCTATTAGCATCGCCTTAACAATTTATTTTTAAAGGGACAGTCCGATGTTTTGTCCCACTGTGTACATAGAGCATGCAACACACGAAAATCTCCCCAACCCTGTTCCATAAAGCGAGTTTACCAAATAAGCTTAGCTTCTTATTATTTACAGAAAATTCCAGAAAATTCAGTTCCATCAAGCAAATTCAACATCATGCTCAGTTATTGTGTTGAATGTGACGTCAAATTTGTGGGTTAATTTTTGTAACTAGGAGCTGTCGGGCATTAGTCTTCTTTATGCCTGGAGCACACTAGGTTCGATTTTTGGCCAGATTTTGGGTAGCTGGAATCGCCGCTCGTTTTTAAAATCGCTTAAGATTTAAAAATCCTCTAATTTGCACTCGTGTTGATCTCGATGATGCGGATGCCAATGCGTTGAGTTTTTTTAGTCAAACTCATAGTCTGCGATCACACAATATGACAGCAAGCCGCCTAACGCCCGTGGACAAATACAGGGTTCCATGGTGTAATGGTTAGCACTCTGGACTCTGAATCCAGCGATCCGAGTTCAAATCTCGGTGGGACCTAAGTGTTTTAATCGAGTGGGCCTACTTGATTAATTGATTGAAATGGCAGTTTTCGTGATGATCTAGAATCCCAACCAATTACACAAGGATTCCAAGACTAAATTGTGAGCTTTTATGTCTGTTATTTGCTATAACGTGTTTCTACCACGACACGTTTATCTGCCAGAAATCTGGGTTTTCTCAAGCCCGGAGTGTGACCACACGGTAAATCAGTAGCTGTCTTCACACACCTCTTTTCATGTTATCCTTTATCACAGCCCGCTTGGTGATAGTTCTAGGCGGAGGATTAATGGTGAAAGCGTAGCCTTTTCTTACCACTTGCCCTGAAGGGGGAGCTGCTGTGTAATTGTTGGCTAGGCTTTTCTTCCTCATGCGTCACTTCCTGGCGGGTTACTCTGAACTGAGCTGAAAGAGAAGATGATGGAGAGAGGAATGAAACAGACAAAAGTGAAATACTACAACTAATCTTTTTCTGTATAATAATATATATAATATATATAATACTACTTGTACACGCGATTACTTCGATTAAACAATAGCGTCAATTCAACAAGGTAAGACATCTTAACGCGACATCGTTTTCATAAAACCATTTCTTTAAATTTACACTATTCAGCAGACGCTTTATCCAAAGCGAATTACAGTAACTTACGTTTGCCAATAGCTGAATAGGTAACGTTACTACCGTACACCACCAGCCATTGTAAATTTAAAACGGTTACAATAATGACATCAACAGTCTATCTAACAGGGCTATCTTGGGTTCTAAGCATCATACCATGACACATCATTATCAACACATTTGTTCATATTGATGAAGTTACGTTACCTCCTTCCCCATACTTTTAGTCAACTTTAATACAAGAAGATGGTAACAGTTACATTGTTATTTATTTAATGTAGACATTAAATTGCAATGTTTTATTTTCTTCCTGGATATATCATAGTTCATCTGAATCAGCATCGCAACCCTTATATTATGTCTTATAGTGGCTGGAGATGGACTCATCTCATGACAGTGCAGAGGGTGAGGAACTGGATAGCTGCCAGTCTCATGAGAGGCCTAATGGAGAGAAGGTCACCTCCCCATCAGATATGCTAAGGTTCCTACTAATACCCCTTCAAATTTTAGGAAAATATGTTTGTGACACACTGCTCATAAAATGTTGTCAAGCACTAATTCATAAAATCTGAAATTACAATTGTTTTACTTTCAGAATAAAAGAGCAGATGTCCAACGGGTGCTTTGAAATGGCAGTGCTGCTCAATGCAGGTATATTATTACTTGCATGTCCCTCAAAACAAATACATGATTGCTTGTTTCCAACATATGTTGATTTTAGATTTTATAACAATAGGAAAACTCAAAAGATCCTGTAGCACAACTGAAGCTGAAAGAGACTTGTAAGTTTGACACCACCAATTTTATGCTCTATCAATAAAGCTTAAAGTGGACTATTATTAAAATTTTGTCTGAATATTTCATGATTAAAGGCCTGATTATGTCACTGAGTTGGAGGATGCCAAGACAATGTATTTTACCAAGACAATGACACTGCACAGGTAAATATCAATGTGAAAATCACTATCATTTATAATAATAATAATACATTTAATTTGTAACACACTTTATATTTAAACAAATCTCAAAGTGCTACAGATCAAAACAAAAAAGTGATAAAAAACATATGGAGCATAAAAGCAAGAGGACAAAGAAAAAATGGATTTGCTGTATATTTGAGCTTAGAAACTTAACAATAAAGTATTGAGCGTTGGTGTGGTCTGATTTTCAAACATGAATTTGATTTGATTTCAGAATGCAGATGTGGCATGCAATCACAGAGAAGCTGAAACAGAATGATTTAGAGTCTGTGTGAGTCATCTCTCAAATCAACTGTCATAGTTAGCAATTAGCATAATAGGTTTGACACAAGTGATAATTTTTTTTATACAGTGCAATGAAAGAACTAGGTGATCGTTGCATGGCCTTTTCCTCACGTATAATACAACTTCAACAAGTAAGCATTTTCATCTATTGTTAATAGTGTAAAAATAATGTATTCAAATAGATGTTCGAATTTATCCATATAATGCTTATTTTGAACTTGATATCCTGTTTTGTTAACAGGAGTCGAAAGAGCTGGAGGATCAAGTCACAGAGATCCAGAAGAAAAGACTTGGTCTGTTACCATCATTGTACTGTTTTATCAGATGAAATATGTTGTGATTGAGTTGAACATGTGCCTTTTTTATATAGCTCATATGAAATTATTTTGTTTATTATTATTATTATTATTCTTTAAGCTCACTTACACTTTAAGGTGTTCACAGCTCTGACCTTCTTGCGACTGAATTTTCCCTTAGAGTTGAAGCGACTTACTCATGAGAAAATGAAAGAGATTGATGAGCTGATGTACAAGAAAGAACACCCAGATATGGAAAAGTACAAAGCTGCTATGCAAAAAGGCCAAGAAAATCTGGAGAAATACAAGAACATGGCAAATATGACACAGAACGTTCTACGGGTAAATTGGAAAGGAATCTACCAGACTACAAATTGTAAGTATCGATAATAATGAGACTGATTCAAATCTGTGTATTAATGTCTCTTTTAGGGCATTCTTCTAGCCTGTCAAGTGAATTGGCTGGATGACCCCAAAGTTCGAGCCATTGCCATGACACTGGAGGACCTTCCCATCTCAGATTGAATTTTATAAAAATTTGTGTTACATCTTTTAATTACCTGTAAATAAAGATCAAATGACCAAGAGACATTTTAATATTGTCTGTTGTAATCGATGATGATGAAATGTCTTTAGTTGAATTCCACTAGAGGGCGATAGGGAAGACGAAGCTCCCAATTGTACATCCTTCACCGAAGAAGAAAAGTGATTTGCACGTGTTAACCATAGTCACGAATATTTTCTATTAGTTAAGTTTATTGTTTTGTGACATTTGTCGAGGTTTATATAAAAAGTCAATATGCCGAAGGTCAAGTCAGAGAAGAAAAGCAGACAGCACCAAGAAGTCAAAAATCAAGGTATTTTTGTCAGCTGTGGCTTGGTATCCGAGCTAACGTTAGCATGCATTGCTCTAAATTGCCTTATATTAACTGATAAAATGTTTAACTACATACCATTGTTAAAACACTACAGCACGAACGTGTCTACCTCTGTTTTTTTTAACGTGTGTTTACTGAGGAAACTCGCTAAATAAATGTAGCTGGCTAAACTCTGGGATCACTGATTTCCTAATTACAGGTATAATGTTTAACACTGGTATTGGCCAACATATCTTGAAAAATCCCCTGGTTGTCAATGGAATAATCGAAAAGGTAAGATGGATTTCCATTTATGATAATTATAATACCGTTTTGAGGTTGGTTTTGATAGGGGGATTTAAAATAACTAAAATAGCCAGATACAGTCACAAACCGCACAATGTATAAGGTTAAAGAATGGCTGACACAAATAGAGCAAAGATTCACCAAAACCAAAATGTTTATATTGAGTCACAAAGAGTTCATGACTTTGAAGAGTACGAAGGTTGGAAATTTTGGATTAAGCAAATGAGAAGAAATGTGCTATCCCATTATTTCTGATGGGCTGGTCAAAAGGTTACCATCAGTAGCTTTAATTTAGTGAATAGACCTTCTAGCTCCAGTGTCCCCTAATTTACTGGTCAGTAAATGTGATGTCTATAAGGCTATTACTCTGATGACTAAAAATACGATTATATTCATATTTAAAAATATAATTGTAGCCACTGTGAGCTAGAGGCTCTATAAGTAGCTTCTAGAGCAGTAAGTAGCTTTTCCCCCTCATACTACCTTCGATGATTTCCATAGGGTGGTCAGAAATCTCTCAATTCAAATTCATGAATACGAGTATTGAGTAGCTTTGAACCTCAGGTTTCTCACACTGCTGTAAGAGGAGCACTTGACACGCCCACTGGCTGGGCCACTGACACAGAAATCCAATGATGAATAATTATGTTGTGTTTTTAGGCTGCCCTTAGGCCGACAGATGTGGTTCTTGAGGTGGGACCCGGTACTGGTAACATGACAGTAAAACTGCTGGAGAAAGCTAAGAAGGTGAGACATACACATTGATTGTGTGTAAGAAAATTACTTCAAACACGACAAGCTGCTTTGAGTATGTTAAAGCCCATGGTATACTTATAATATATAATGTATCGGTGCTGAATTCAACACGTTGTGAATTAGAATAGAAAAATACCACTAAACAAATTTTAAGTGTATTTTAAGTGTGTTTAAGAAATGCGCTGGATTTTCATGATTTCCAGATAAACACTGCAGTGGGTATTGGAGCCCAACAGATATATCGTACGGCTGATAATATTTGCTGACATTAGCTTTCTGCAGATATATCTGTATCAGCTGGCCGCTGTGGTACTAGGAAAAAAGGTCAGGTAGCAAGCATTTGTTTTTAGGATGGCACTGAAGTGGATCACTTAGAGGATAGTGTCTATCATCCCGTTAATAATTAGATCCATGTGTAGTACCGAGTTGCCGTTAATTCCTGTTCATTCCATTCATTCATTGTGTGCGTAAAGAAAATAGTAAGTAAGCGGTCTTCCAAATTCAGTTATGTTGTTGTATTTACTTTCTAATCAACAATGAAATTTGATTGGGCGTTGACAGTATGACCATATGTAGTCTAATGTTTAGTACTTATGGTGAATGTGTTATTTGCACGTGTGTATTGAGACAATTATGGCCATGGGGAAAATCTGAACCCCAATAAACTCCTGCTCTCAATACCTCAGGTGGTGGCCTGCGAGTTGGACTGTAGGTTGGTGGCTGAACTTCAAAAGAGAGTGCAGTGCACGTGAGTACCACTATGGAATAGTACTACAATCTTTACCCTGAGGCATAGAACAAGATGCATCTGTATCACTGGTAACAGAAATGAGCTCCAGATGGGGACATTAATGAATTGATTCGGAAATGTAGGGTGTAGATATGTATTTATTGTATGAATGTAGTAAATGTTGTGTTGTAATTGATATGTTTTTACACGTGCATCGTATGCAGCAGTGTGTCCAAAACAGATCTTTAAGGACTATAAAGTATCCTAAAAGTCAGAGTGCAGGCCCCTCCTGTACCAGAGCGTGGTTTGTACTCTATTATACTCCTACAGAGCTACATGGCTGACACTATTCTCTACCCCTCCCTCTACTGCCACTTACACATGTGTGTAAGTGGCGTCACATATGTGAGGGTGCTTGGGGTTCAATCGAGGATTGTACCTTCTCCAAATGTGAATTGCTGGAGATTATTGTTTTTCTTCCCTACAGACCCATGCAGCCTAAACTTCAGATATTAATAGGGGATGTACTAAAAACAGATCTTCCTTTCTTTGATGTCTGTGTGGCCAATTTACCCTACCAGGTAAGGATGAATGTAGTCAATACTGTTCAACCCTGATGCCACAGCAATTGAAGTCATTGGATAAACAGTACATCTGTCCTAAACTTGACCTCTTTTTATTGCATAGATTTCTTCACCATTTGTCTTCAAGCTTCTGCTACATAGACCGTTCTTTCGGTAAGAAACATTTAGAGCCACGCCAGCCATGTTAAGATATGATGTGCGGTAAATCAGCTGTTGTCATTTTAATCCCGCCCGGCCAGGTGTGCAGTGCTGATGTTCCAGAGAGAGTTTGCTATGCGATTGGTCGCCAAGCCTGGAGACAAGCTGTATTGCAGACTGTCCATAAACACACAGCTACTGGCCCGCGTTGACCATCTCATGAAGGTCAGTGTGTGATACGGCATTTGCGTGCAGAACTGACCAATTTATGAACTTTAAGAACTGCCCTCGATATTTCATACACCCAAACCTTGACCTGAGGGCATTTAGCGCAAACCCATATCTCCAAAATGTCATTGTTGGTTCTGACTCAATGATGGTAAATGGTGAGGTGGTTGCCATCTGGAAATGACTTCCTTTGTACTCAGGTGGGGAGGAATAACTTTCGTCCTCCTCCTAAAGTGGAGTCAAGTGTTGTCCGGATAGAACCAAAGAACCCCCCTCCTCCTGTCAACTTCCAGGTAAGGCAAGATTCCATGGCTAACATTTCAGTGGATGAAATCCACTTGATCACATTGATTTGTTTATTTGATGCAGGAATGGGATGGACTTGTCAGAATTGCATTTGTGAGGAAAAACAAAACCCTGAATGCGGGTTTTAAGTGAGTACCTCCAAATTACTACTACCACATATTCATACAGCTATGTTAGCACATAACAAAAATGTGAGAAAAAAAAAAACATACTTCAGTGTCCTAAAGACGTTTTTTTAAATGTACAGGTCCACTGCAGTCGAGCAGCTATTGGAGAAGAACTACAGAATACACTGTTCTGTACACAATATTGTGAGTAAGCTGTTATGGATAGAGAACAACTCTGTGCTTAATGCTCTCAGCAACAACAACAAAATCCTAAATCAGTGTTTTTGCCAAATGCACTGATGTTTTTAAATAATACAACACATGGAACTAAAATGTCAAGTTTTGGGCCAGTGTCAATTTCTAGCACTATGGATTTTGTTTGGCTCCACTTGAAGCACTATGTGTGCGCCGACAGGAGATCCCACCAGACTTCAGCATCACAAAGAAGATTGAGGGTGTTCTGCAGGAGGTGGACTTTAGTGAGAAGAGAGCTAGGTCCATGGACATTGACGACTTCATGGTGTAAGTGTCGTCTCTCTCTTATATATTTTGGCCATGTGATTTGTAAAGTGAAACAATACATTTTTGATTAACGTTCTATTTATTTTTCAATGAATTCAGACTTCTTCATGCATTCAACTCTGCTGGGATCCACTTCTCCTAACTTTTTTTTTGGACTGGTATTATGGCTCTATCACTACCAGTGGATTCATAAGAGACGGGGATTTTTTTTTTCTGGTTGCATGAGGATTGTAAATGGGCTGAAACTCAGTTCCACATCTCGCAAACTTCTGGACAAATTATATGCTGTGGAGATAAGCTGGGAGAACAAAACCTGAAGGCTTTGCTGAAATACATTCAAAAGTATTAATTTGAAAATGACCTCATATTGAGATTGTTTAACTATACTACAGCTATTGTGAATGTAACTGGTCAAAAGTTGTAAGAACTCGCATTAATGTCATCATCTGGAATGGTTTAATTTCTAACCATGCGACAGAACCTACGCATATTTCCCTGAAAATAACTTATACACGTAGTTTTCAATCTATCTAAAACCGTGTTTCTTAAACCCATTATTGGTGACTGGGTTGGATGTAAAACCATTGTAGGTTTGCTGCATATTAAATAAAAACCTACCATATTGATCAGGTTTCTATCCTCACAACCCTAGCTGTACCCATGGTCCTTTATGATAGCAAATCATTCTTATTTGCCCTTTTTAATTTAAAACCGTGAAAACCCCAAATGAAACAGGTGACTTTTATTACTTCATCCAGCATTACATCCAGTGCAAACACTGAGCAACATATTTACTATGGTAGGTCAGTGTTACTCACTATATATGTTAATAGCTGTTTTTTATTTCCCTCTAGTTTCATTTTTATAACAAAGTTAAATGACAGGTGAAAAGACATTCTTACATTAAGCTTCCTTTGCCACGCAAAAAAAATGACAACTGAAGCAAACTACAGGTGTAGTTTGCTTCAACTTAAAACAATTGTCTACAAAAAAGGTAACTAACACAAGCCGTGTGGCTGGACTCGAGGCGTCTTCCATTCTGTTTATAAAAAAGGAAGAACAGGAACAAAAGAGATGACTACTGTACAGTGCCAATAATTCTGAGGACCCAAAAGCACAATGATAGAGGTGTACATACACATTCGTAGTGCACATGCAATTGTTAGCCAGCGCTACTAAAGACCAGTGTGGTATGGTAAACCTGAAACCAGGTCAGTCAAGCAGTGAATTTCAAAGAAAATATGTATAAAATAAATACAACAAGGGGGACTAAACTTGAGTGAATAATAAAAAAAAGTTACTACCTAACAAATGATTTGTTTTCCTCCTCTAGCTTTCTAACAGGACCAGTGTTAAGTGTATTCTAATAAAAAAACACAATCCCTTGATCCTGCTTCCACACCAGACATTTCCTTTCATCGCAGCAGCTAGTGACCATGTTTTTGTATTTCATTTAAATCTCCATGACAACCAGGATCTAAAAAGCACGTGGCCTCTTGGGATTGATCTGCTTACTGGCCTGTTCCTCCTCTTGCAGTGCAGAGCGGAACGACTTCACTTTATCTATTCAGGAAAAGAGATTAAAAAAAAAATTACACCTCTACTTAATGTTTGAATCAAAACCATATTTTATAGATGAATAGACCTTTCCAAAAGGAGTGCAACCACAGACGGGTTAATTTGTTGTCAAAGCCCCTGTCCATTTAGGTGTTTCTTATGGCCGAATTAGTCTCTTATGGCAGTGTTGATGCCTTCTATTTTGTTTGAATGCTGTTTTTGCATCACATTTTCAACCAGATAAGATCAGGTCAAAACACACAAAGGGCTTTACAATTTATGAATTATAATTCCCTGTTTACAGGCTACACAGGAAGAGTGTTCACCTGTCTTTGGTAGCACCTCCAGGTCACTGTGAAAAAGGTCTAAAGAAAAACTTTGAGGGTGTCCTGTGCACAGCTGCATTTCTTTTTGCGTCAGGTGGATGCAGGAATAAACAATGCCCACAAAAAGTGTGTTGTGACTTCTCTTTTGAAAAACCTGTCCTATCTGATTCAAATTTTTCTGTTTGTGTATATATATTGACTGACGGACTCTGGATTAGGTTTAATGTCTGTGTTCACTGAAGCAAGTTTGATAAAGGAGGTGTCAGATGTGTTTCAGTCACAACAGACTACCTCGTAGCTCAGTCAGGATGTCTATCTTCTGGTCAAGGATCTGCTCTAGCTGGGTGGCATAGGAATCTACATCGTAATCCACCTCCTCTGTCATCTCCAACAGCACTTTCTCATCCTCCAGCCACCGGATAGACTCCTGATCGGAGAGAAACAATATACTTAAAATGGAAGTAGTTTACTTCAGTTTCCGTACATCAATAAAAGATCACATGCTGATGGGAAAATAAACCCTCATTCATGGAATGATGAACCGGAAATAAAAGATTTTGTTCCTCAAAAACCAATTTCTGACATCTGCGCAAAGCTAATCAAGGTCGACTGGCAGTATTATTCTAGTGTTTCATTTTAATGTTTAATTCACAAAAAGCTGTGTGTGTGTGTGTGTATATATATATATATTATTGTTTTTTTTGTTGGTATTAAACATTCGTGTACCACGAACGAGGGATTACTTTAATGACAAAAGATCAGCATGTGGGCTTGAGGTAAGAAAGCTATAGGGTCAAGGGTATAACAATTGTTCTGTATTGCTTTAAAAGCCTGGTAAACATTAGTAGCACTGGACATGATTGAGTGTGCACTTGGACCCCACGTTGTGAGAGGTGGTTGCACATACAAACTGTGATAATGAGATGTGATTCTAATGAATTAATCTTATTATAGTTGAGCTGCATACAATGTAGTTTATTTGATGATAGTTTTCAGGCAGGCCACAGTACGTGCCTTGCTGCATAGGTTGAAGGGGCCAGTCCAATCAAAGCCCTGCCATAAAGGATATTAGATGGCACCTCTCTTTGGTAGATAAGATATTAAATATGTTCTAATCATTGGAATGACCTGGAAAACAGCACGGTGGTCCTCCAGAACCTGCTCTTCCATCTCCACCATCTGAGACACAGCCTCGTGGAAGGTGAAGAGCTGGGGTGACACCTCCTCCTCCTGGAGAGAGAGACACACACACACAAACACCCCAGGAGGTTCAGAAGATAGCATCATTGTGACACTTGCATTAACACATGGTGTCCTACAGTAGACCCCCCCCCCCCAATCATTCCAGTTCTCTCCAGTGAAACAAGCAGCATTCTTCTGGCCGCTGAACCTCAAAAATAAAATTTATATATTCACTTAACACTAAAGACATCAAGTATAAAATGTTCTCCATAAATTGGGTTATGAAGAAATTTGTAGTAACCTGTCATGTCTAGGTAAAATGTACATAATATCGTTAAACTCATTTAAAACAAACTTTTGACACAAGAAGTCATTTCATTTTTAGGCACGTACGTTCTGCTCACAGAGCAGTTTGAGGTCATCCCTCTGCGGAGAGCTGGTGAGCCACTCTTCATCCAAAAGGTCTAGCTGGCTGACCACATGAATGTTGGGCCGACCCCCTTCCATAACCTGGTTGGGGTCCACCGTCAGCTCTTTCACCCTGCAAGGACAGTGGAAAGTGAACTATGACCGATTCATTTGCACTGTGTAACCACTCAACACGTCTGTTAGGTTTGGAGGCACAGAGTACACTCAAATAACCATGTCATGGGACTATATATTATGGGAGAGCAACATGATCGCAATGACACCAGTCATGGGAGATGGTAGTTAAGACTGAGGTAGTTTTATACATACCAGACCATTAGGAAAAAAAACATTACCAGCACATTTTTATAATAGAATTATGAGACTTATTTTCCTTCTTATCAAGTATCTCGTACTGAATGTACTGTAGTTGGATTAGGTACTTTCAATACACGCTGTTTAAAATGGAAGGTAGATAGATGAAGCTGGCATTTATTGAGGCCTAAATGAGCTGATAAGGTTTTAGTGAACGGTTCCTGGCCTGCTAGAACAGTTGCAGTTAGTTAGGACTGAGTGAGGGGGATTATCTTCTAGGAGATGGCTCAAATAAAAGATAATCCAAGTTGCGGTTCATTAGCGTCACCGCTTCTCCAGATATCACCACCCTCCTCATTGTGTCATGTTGGTAAATGGAATATCTAATAGGTAAAGTGTGTCAAAATGGCTACTCTTGCTCTAGAGCGACACTTCACCTGTGACCACAGACACACACATAACCACCCACAGTTATATTATCGCATTACACATGGAGGCGGTAAGAAAGAAAGAAAATCAGGCCAGCTCACAACACAACATCAAAGCCCTGAAGTACAAGTCAAAAGGTACGGCGTGCAGAAGTCAGAGGAAAAGAAATGAAGACAGGAAGCATCTGACCCTGACAAGCAGCTGGTGAAGTGAATGGAGGTGGCCAAATGGACTCATGTTTATTTAGTGGTGGAGAAGGAGGAAAATGCTGGCCGTGTGTGTTAGCGATGTGTGTATCGGGGAGTGCTTGACCTGCTGGGGGAGGTAGCAGCAAAGTCATCATACTCAAAGGTATTGGTGGGCGAGTGACCAGGGCGGCTTCCCTGACCGCCCTGGGAGAAGGGGATGTCCGACGGACTA
This sequence comes from Percopsis omiscomaycus, assembly GCA_027575585.1. NCBI lineage: Eukaryota > Metazoa > Chordata > Actinopteri > Percopsiformes > Percopsidae > Percopsis > Percopsis omiscomaycus. The sequence goes on along the minus strand of JAODLI010022210.1, from coordinate 19,775 downwards.
ATCCCAAACTCTTTCACTCTGCACAGTGGAACCAGCCACCCAGCACACAGAGGAGCAGAGGAGGAAAAGGAGAGGAGGAACAAGACAGTCAGAACTACTGAGAGATAAAAGACAATTTCAACATTCTGCCACAATAAATGTCACCCATTTACATTATATGCACAACTAGCTTCGGTTTAGAGTTCTAAAGCAGTGAGTCGGGAGGTCGAGAGCTAATTTCAAAATGTATATCTGTGTATCAAACAGTATTATAAATTGTATGCAAATTGTATAAAATATCCATACTATTTCTAAAAAAGGAGTTGAAGGTTGTTTATATAATTAATATAATATTAATAATTGTGTGTGTATATATATATATATATGATTTTTTTTCTTCTTCTATGATATAAGTTATGCTACTAACAAAAGAAGGTTGTGGCTCAAATAACAGTAAAATGATAACAGTAAATCAGCCAGTAATTCTGTGCTTGGCCACAAACCACTGGCTGGAACATGAGTTTTCACCTGTTGGCGTAGCGTAGCGTGTTGAGGGTATTCTCACAGGAGGTCATACCAGGCGAGATGGTTGCAATCTGTAGACAAGATTGCATTTGCTTAAATACATCAAAAGTGAAGATATTCCGTATGAGATAAACAGCCACGTCGCACGGACAATGGACCGACCATGCATGTGCGGGAATTCTCCCCAATGAAGGAGTCTCGTAGGACCTGCGTGAGCTTGCTGGCCCTAAATGGAGTGTGAGGTTTGTTACGACCCAGAGCCCTGATGCACTCCTGAAGGAGGGAGAGAAGAAGAGATGCGTCACTGACATCTGCCACTGCCATGGCGGGCATAGGAAGAGATGATAACTGGTCAATACCAAGAGCAGCAGTTAAGCACACCTTGAGTGCCAGTAGGCTCTTGTTGATCTCTGCTCCTTCCAGACGGGTCTGGCGGTCGGCGCTGGACGTGTCGGCGCCCCTCTCGTTCCCTGCGAGGTCGATGAGGGAGAACTTCCCGTGCATCTTCCCCTTCCTCCGGAGAATGATCTGGAACACGGCGTGGCTGCGGGACGAGTGGGCGTTGGCCGACGTCTGCCCCGACGTCCTGAGACGAAAGTGAGGAGACGAAGAGACGCAGAGACGAGACAGACGTTTACATGTACAGCATTTAGCAGACGCTTTTATCCTAAGCAACTTCCAATTAGTACATTTGTTATAGGTTAGTAGGTCGTACACCAGTTATCGTAAGTAAACAACATTCTGTTAGAATACAATAATATACTGTAACTATACATTTTACATCATCCATTACCAACATACCATTCAACCCTCAGAATAAATGATAACAGCCTGAATGCTTAATTTTCTGATCTAACCGAGCAGGAAAGAGATGGAAGATAAAGGCTCATCATAGAGAACTTCAGTTAGTGGGAGTGTTATGAGTATTATCAGCAATTGCTCTTTAAACTAAGCAAAAAATCTCCCAAAAAATCCAGTTCTACGTCCTCAATACCTGCAGCTGTTGCCCACTTCTATAAGCTTGAGGACGTCTTCTGTGCATTTGACATCTTTCTCCTGAAGGCCCACCACTTGGACCTGCTGCTTCCCATCCTCCAGGACCCTCAGCTTGGTTTTACGGTTCAGCAGGTCAAACACCTACAAGCAAACACGCATTAGGCCTATAGGAGGATTGTTCTGGAAAACTACGTAAAAGCAAAACAATATTTTTCACCTTCCCACTGTAAATTTCAAAGAAGGTCGCGTACACTTGGAGATCTAACTTCTTGTAGTTAGGCTTCTTCAACATGAGGAATACATCCCGAGCTGCGTCAAATAACAATACACGATTTAGAAAAGATTCCTTCAACTCTAACAGGATCTAAAACAATTAAAATAGCACAGATAGACGTGTACAATCACTCACCAGCTAATGCGTATATTCCTTTAGAACAGTCTTGGTTTTTTCCAGAAAAATCCCCACCCATTGTCTAAAATACAAACACATGCATGAACAATTTTTTTTTTGGTATAAATACATTTAAGTGATACTTCACAGTAATATTATTTAAAGTTATTTCTTGAAAGTTAACAACCAAGTGTTGTTGATTTATTCATATGTGTATTCATTATATTTTTTGAATGTAACATACATGTGTTTTTCCACTGCCTGTCTGCCCATAGGCAAAGCAAGTGGCCATGCCCCTTTCAAAGATGGTCTCCACCAGAGGTCTGGCAGTAAACCTGAAGGGGTCAAACAGAGCACATGTACGTCTATGACCCCCTTAAAACACAAGGTTACAATGTATTGATTCTATTATTTTTATCCACAGTGCCATTTGGGAGCAGGTAAGGGTTAGCCATTTTTGTCAAAGGATGCTTATAAAGGGGGCCTATGTCGGGGATCGAACCCAGGACCTTTCAGCTAAGAGGCAACCTCCCTGACCAGTAGGCCTGCTCCCGAGAAAGTAAACTTTAAATACATTTGTTGTTTTTTTTAAATTACATTTAAAAAGCAGGTGACACATTACGTTCTTTTCCACCTCCAAAAGGAAAAAAGAGCCCCACTAAGCAGCAGTAAAGCAGACCTACCTGTAAACCATCTCGTTGGCGGTGCTGTCGTCGAAGGCATAGTCAAAGCGAAAGGTCTGGTTTTCCAGGTACCGGGTAAGGTCCACTTTCTGTTTAGGTTCGTGGACCATTACCACATCTTTACTGGGGATGGTGATGACATCCAAGTCCTTCATGGTCAGCTCTGGAAGGCAGCAAACACATGGCTCTCAACTGACCATTCAACACATACGTGCATGAGCGTAGGCTAATTCTGTATGTGTGCACACAAACCTTTTGCATTTTGATTGAAACCTTTTCAAGGAAAGTGGAATCCCTTAGCCCTGGAGACATGATGTGATAAAGCTAAATGGTCTTACCTTTCTTGTTAAGTGGACGTTTTCTCACACAGACACATATTCTGTGCTCTTCAATCTGTCCAGACAAGAGACAGACATGTTTTACCATGGTGTTGCTGGGAGTTAATATGGAACCGGAGCAGAGAAGAGGCTACAGTGTGTACTTACCAGATCTGCTGTAGTCAGGGGCCGGTAGTCGAGACTAGCTCGGAAGTCCCTGATCATATACATGATTTCATAGTTAGGGATGGTGGTGTCCACCTCCTGTGGGAAGGAGGAACAGGGGGGGGAGGCCAGGTCATATTTGACCGTAGCAAAATACCTGACATCATCACCTGACAAACTCATCTCTCACATCAATACAGTGCTTGAAAAATAACGAATAACCTTACAACTGCATTTTAAATCGACTTCAAATGCTAACTGGACGACAGCATAGTGGAGGGTGAAGAGAGGTCAAATACCTGCGCTCTCTTCTCTCTCAGCTCCTGCTGCTGAAGCCGCCGTCTCTCCCGTTTCTCCTGCAGTTTCTCCACCTCCTTCACACAGTTTGATTTCCTTCTTGCTGCCATGGAGAAGGGAGGAACAATCAGGAACAATCACCCCACTGCCTTGACACACACCATTCTTACAGCCCTCCTCATTCTGTCTGTATCCCTTGCCGCTCTCGTCTATGGGAGGGCCATGGGTTATGACTGGCACAGGGCAGACCAGAAGCTGGCACGCACTGCCACCAGCTACTCCCTCTGTGACTAAACAAAGGCCGTTTGACAGTGGGTCTAAACTGGTGTCCCCAGTGAACCTCTATCTATGCTTAGGTACACCTCTGGATTTGGCTTAGGTGTCGACAAGCCCACTGAACCCGCGCTTGATAGGAAAATCACGCCAAAGTCTCTAAAACCAACAAATCCATGTCAATCCAAATCCCCAAACCATGGCACACCCAAGCAGTAGTGTTGATTGGTGTCCATGTGGTCAATCACAAACCATTAGTAATCAGTGTAAGGACCCTGTAATGCAGCCCCAGCCTCCTGCCGGCTCTGGGCCATGGAACCCCCGTGTGGAAGCAGAGGGATTAATAACGTGCTCTAATCCGGAGGAGAAGGACTGGGTCAGCACAGGGACAGGTTGGTGTAAGGGGGCGGCTGCACCGCTGCAGCTGGTTGGTTACTCAGCGTTACACGCCTCTTGGCAAGACAGACGAGAGGTGAGGTGGGACGGATGCGATTTCTCAATTCCCACCAACTCCCTGACCCATTAAAAAAGGCAGGGAACCCCAACCCCAGATGACAAGAAAAGGGTTATTGTTTCTACCTGGGTGGAGAGCGAGAACTGATAACTGCAGGACCACAGCCTGGGTGCGGGTGAGACTCGGCGGAGTTTAAAAAAAGCAAACAGACAGAGACTGTGATCTCTTCTCTTTTTTTTTTGCGTCCCTTGCCAATACCCAGAAAGCCTGTCTGCTGGATGGATTGTGTTTTTGCTAGATCAGCACCATACACACGCCAAACAGCTCTAAACTGCATCTAGTAGAGACTTCTGACACACATACAGTAAGTCACAAGACTGAAGGATCTTCACAGTCTACTGTAAACTCTATGGAAATCACCACAAAGCATTAGGGAGGGGGGTCAGATGCGAGTGATACATACAAAGCTGTCCAAACTCCTTTCTGGTTAGCGGCTGATGTGAGGAGTCTGTGATGAACATGCGATTAACAAAAACATATCAATGAACTCATTCTGAATAAAGAATGAACAAAGAATACATTGTGAAATTGGATGTAATAACATATTGTGTGCTAAAGTCTGACTTAGCTAAAATTAGTTAAAGTTTAACAATAACAATAACAACCATTTAATAGTATTATTTGGTCTGATTTGAAAGATTAAAATTAGTTTTTACTGAAGTTGTTCCTTACAAAGTGTGCAAATGTTTTTTTCCTGCCTTGTGACAATGAGAAATCTCACATTTCCCAGTTCAGGTTGAGCATAGTACATTACTAAACATACCATACTATGCCATTTACTATAGCACAGTAAATAGTGAGTGCGTTACCATTCTGCAGCTGCTGTTGTATCTGAGCCTGGGTAGGCTGGGCAGGCTGCTGTGATGGGGGTGGGGGTGCCGGCTCTGGCTGTTGAGGCTGGGCTGGCCTGGCAGTGGCCCTAGTTACCACCACTGGAAGGACAACACAGCCCAGGTCAGATAGAAGCCATTTATTCAAAATGGACCCCACCCATTTATTTTGCAGTCTGGTGGTGAGTCATAATGAAATCTGCCATGTTTCTCTTGGCCATTAGTACATTTAACATTAATTTCTTAATTATCTTAAATGACACATTGACATTTTGCCCCCCCCAAATTTTTTTTATAAAATATCCAAGGTAAATATTAAATCATTTCCTAAATAAAAACCCACCTTTGTTATCTCTGGAAGGAGTGTTATTCTGTGCCATTGTCCGACGGTTCTGCAAGACGAAACAAATTCATCAAAAGCTTGGAGGACAAATTCTGATGAAAAGTCATGATTGGAAACCTGATTGCGAATCAGGGGTTTCTGGTTTTACTTTTGTCATTTATTAATCTCTCATGACATGAGAAAGAAAACATGCAAGCGTGTTTCCACAAAAGCTTTTGGTGCCTTTTGGTGCCCTGTAGGTAATCCCAAAATAGATATAGCCCAAGATCAGATTACAACTGATTACAGGAGCTTGTTTTGTTAAACAGTGTCAATGACAATGCTGCCCTTTCAGTGTCTTGTACATGACAGAAATAGCAGTAGCCCAAGACAAAAAACAGCTATACTGTCCAAAGTATCATTTGTGGTTTCCAGACGAGTAGAGAGATACATGTACCTGAGTATGACCAAGCAGTGCAGCTGCAGTAAAAAGTGTCTAGAAATCTATACTGGCCTCTGCTCAACATTATAGACCATTTCACTATTTGTGTGTAGCAGGCATCATTTAAACAAAAATGTGGATATCATTTATGGCACTTTCACACCTGAATTTGGAGGATTTGGTGGGATTCAAAGGTAAAGTTGCTACTTTATTGCATTTTTCATTTGGTTTGATTAGGACACAGGACTTTGTCAAGACAACCAAACGTAAACAAATGTCACGCTGTCCATCGGGTCTCTCGTCTATTGGACAGAGAATCAGAAGGAAACTCACAGCTTCCTTGTTATGTACAATAATAATGGATCATCAACATGTTCCGAGAATGACGTCCAGGACATCGTACCAAGGGAACTTGATATACTGTTGGTGAAGTTGGCTTTTTACTTTTACACGGCATTGATCAGCCGAGCTCTTGAACCCCATTCGGTCACTGCATATTTTAGTTGGTTCGGATCACGTTCACATCTGAAGCGTACCGCACCAGAGTTCCCTTGAAAGCCCCCTAGTTACATGACCCCAGCAACTGTGCTAGGTAGCTAGCAGCGACAATGTAAAGAAATGTCGTCAATATGTCAGCTTCTTCATATCTTGCCTGCTTGCCTTTTTAGCAAACTGATGAAATGTCTGAACAGGACAGAAAAAAAATGTCCCACCTTTGAAAATTTGTTGATTTTTACAGAGCTGGGCGTGGGTGGAGGCGGGGTCTCAGGGCTGGGGGAAATCTCCTCATCTGGAGCCACATCTGGGTTTAGTGCAAATATGCTTTCCAAGTCAATCTATCCAAAAGGAAAGCAGTGTTAACCGGTTACATGGTGATAATTATGAAAATGTGAAACAGAAACCCCATGTAACTTGCTATGGTAGGGTTATTTCCATTATCTGGCACTATTGTTACAATGTAGCACAAGAGTTATTGCAGAGGCAAAGTAAACTAACAATAAGAAGAATAAGAACAAGAATAATAGTCATCGCACATCATTAACAGTCTAATACAATTCAATTTACTGCTATTTTATGTTATGAACTAGCCTATAATTCCGAATGTCTGATCTGGTCAATTGGATTTGAGGTCAGAGCAGAGACAGCAGGTTTGAACTGGGTAGAGATTATGTATGCATGTATGCATGTCTGCAGCCTTGATGAGAAATAGTCTAAACTCTTTAAGAGCTTTAAAAACAAAACCATTCATCTTAAGGGAAATTCCAAGTCATAATTCCAGAGACTTGGCTGGGTTTTGTACTGGTGCCACATAGGAGAAAAAGGGCCACAGCGGACAGATGACTACAGTGAAAGCACTGCTTGATATTACTATAGTATAATACAGCAAGAAGAGAAAATATTGCAATGATTAGCAATGGAAAATGACTTGTACAGGAGGAGACGGTTTCAACCCTGTGAGGTCACACCAGGGTAAATAGGCCTGGTAGGGCTTTCAAACACACAGGCACATTGTGTAAGCACCATGGCCCTTGGGTGTTTTAAGATACATTATTCATTACTGTAGAAGAGCCAAGTGGATTTTTTGAATGACTGGAGCGTTACCTCTTTCCCTTTTGTATCTCCATTTTCTATCCATTCCACGGTGACGCTCTCGTTGTCATCGTTCAGTGAGGTCACCATTGCCTGGTGTACTCGTCCTGTGGAAATGTCAAGAGACAGATTTCAGTTTGGCTGACAAACTAGGGTTAACTGCTCTTGTAGGCTTGTACTTCACACAGGGGCAGTTTTTTTCTACCTAAATCAGATTTAACTTCCGTTAAAATCTGATTTAGGGACATGTATTACTTGGGACGTCACAACTAATTAGAACTATTATGGTCCAATATGCAAACCAGAGGAGCGCATTCTTGAAACAGAAATATTTAGGCCCTAGTTCCAAGCGTGTTCCTAGCTGGTTAGTGTGGCGACCATCTAAAACTAATAAAACATGGCAACATTGTGCAATTATAGGATGTGGTCTAATCCAGAGCTATTTACTGAACAATGTGATTCTGCTGATTCAGGCTGATGCTGATTCTCAACCATACATCCCTGGAGTCCCAGGACCGCAGCATCAAGCACTAGTAAGTCTAAATGATCGAACAATGTCTGAAAAGGCAGCTATGCTAATTTATGGCTGTAGTTCATTGCCAACTTTGTTGTTGTAGTTGGGTAGCTGTCACTATCCCAATGTAAGAGAAATGTAAATAATAACGTGTGAGATGGCCTGTTTTTGTTAGGCTATAGAAACTGCCGAAAAAATATATTCTGGTGAATTCAGATTAAACATACTCAGTGTACAGTATATTTAATCTACCTTTTGGGTTACTTTAACCACAAACACAAGTGTGAGGACTCACGCTACTTAACTGATTTCCTTTGTCTGGAAATTTGTGAAAATAAAAGCACTGCAGCTGTTATCCTCTAATGCCTCTGCGCTCTGCCAGGCCGCTGGGCGCACTACATACACAGCCCTGCGACACTTGTCCGTCTCAAGAAAAAAATGCTGCAAATGCCCAGCACAAACCAGAAAAAAGAAAGAAACTTTGTTTGTGACTGAATGGACTCAGTCCACTTTTAATTCTGTAAATTGTACTCTTATAACTTTAATTATTGAGAGACTTGAGGAAGTAGTAGTCACACACTGTAATGCAGTAGTCACACTGAAGTAAAAAGGTAAAAAATTAACTAATTAAAAAATAAAAAAATAAAAAAAAAGTTAATAAAAAAAATATAAATCACAAAAAACGGCATAGTGCTGCTAATTTTATTTGTGGTTTTCAATATAAAACTTGATTTCTGTGTGCATCAGTACTTTTTGAAAGATTTCAGCACGTTTTAACAATGCCGCGATAATACGTATAGTGATAATTTTGGTCACAATAATCATGACATGAAATGTTAATACCGTTTCATCTCTATACAGTGGGTTGATGCATTCATAGCTTCAGTTACAAATAAAGCATGCACTGCTTGCTATGGATATGCTGACATCTGTGCCTAGGGGAACAATGCAGTGAAGACAAGGCTAAATATTATGGATGTGGTGTTGGACTCATAGCTACACTTTGCAACAGTATTGAATGCTGCTGCAATCACTAGCTTTACCCCACCTACACCAAAGGAGTGTTACAGTCCAAGTGAGCAGTGACAGCCACTGCAGCATACAAGAAAAGGGTTACACTATCGACACTGAGGGGATGCAGAGAGCTTATTGCCAGTCTCTGTTTATTTTCCCCCCATACAACTTGTGTAAAAAAACAATTTGACAGAATGATGCGATGACAAATAAATAGAGCCATACCATCAGCAGGTTAGGCTTATTCCTAATGGATTATGTTATGGATTCCTCCCATTATAAAAGACTTACTGATGGATATAGACTACTTTTCACTAGACACTTTACATGCGGCAATAAATATTCATTAGAGTTTAAATTAATAATTTGGTGACATGCTTGTCAAAAAACATTTATACTTCCGAACAATGTAGGCTAATGAAAAATGTTCTGTTTCGAATTGCTTCGTAGAAAGATGGTAATAATTAGTTTATAAGCCAAAATCAACAGCCTCAGTAACAGCTGAGGTTTCACATTGAAAGGCATCCAAGTAATACAAATCATTAAATAAAGAGGTTGTAGTAGCTAGTTTTGGGTCAACAAAGGGATGAATGGTTTTGAAAACCTATAACTTATTCATGAATTGTCCAGCTGGCAGAGCTGTATGGTTTTCTCACACTTAGATCTTTAGGCGTGCAGGGTTGCTTATTTAACCTGTTGTTACCTGAGGCCTAGAGACAAGACATCTGACCTCTGGGCAACGGGTTGTAGTTTGTTTGAGCATGTGGAACCATCTTGATGAGCTTGGGTCTAGCTGCTTTTTTGGCAAATATGACCCCTTGTTAGAATGGACCCCACCCATTTGTTGTTCTGCTGCTCCAGAGGCTGATGAGCAAATCCGGATGACATTTATTACGCGTCTCGGAGGGAACTAAAGGGAGCGGGATCTCTGCATAAGCCGAGGAACAAAGCCCTTTGGCCAATATAACTACAAAGTCACCCGTTGTGGAAATTATATTATATATAACTCTTAAACAACAAAGGGTCTTTCTGGGGTCTTAATCACTTTTGCGAACAGGTACAAGAGACCGTGTTTGGTCAATAAAATAAATGAACAACCTTCAAAACCACACAGACGGGACTTTATAGTCAGACACAAACACACCCTTCCCTGTGCACTTGTTAGAACCTTTGTACAGACTGACTACATGGCTTGGTAAAAACATTCTCGCTCCACAGAAAACTTTCTAAACAATTGGCCTTGGTCAGTTTTCTTTACATCACGTTTGTTCCAAATGCAGTCAAATATAAAAGGCACACATTCTCAACAAAAATATTTGTGCTTTAACATGTATGTGATAATCTATGATAAAGATTAATCAGGACATATTTGATCCTTTTTAAAGAGGGCATAAAAGCACACTAATGTCAGACATCGAGAGAGGGCAAAGAGACCATGAGAGCATCCTGGCAGAACCAAGGGAGCTGAAACAGATGCAGTGGTGGTGAAGGCAGGGCATATTTAAGCTATTAACCGTTAATATTTAGAATTTGCCTTTCTTTAGCCAGAACCCCTCCTACTCCCCAGGGTGAGTGCAATCCATTCTCATGACACAGAACCAACCGGCTGGGGAACTGGATGGATAATACCACTTTTCTTTTAAGCTTTTATTTCAGCTCACTCACAAAATAGGAGTGCCAGTGAATGCGAAACAATGACAAACAACAACAAAACCACTTCCATAATGCACCAGCATTTGCCAAGTTGATGATATGAAAATGCTTTCTTAATTCAATGCTACTCTAAATCACCAGCTCAAGTTGTTCTGATGACCAAACAATATTATTCAATTCTATAATAATATACACAGCCTGTTATTTTTCTATTTCTCCCTTTCTCCCTTTATCAAAAGTCCAGCAAGTGTATTCAATGTATTCTGTATCTGGATAATAACCTAAAACCTGTTACAATAGGTCTGCAGTAGACAGGTGGTTTATTATTAGGTACTACTGAGGACTACTTTAGGTTAAGTGTCAATGATCCTAAGAATGATTAGCTAAACGCCCTAATTTGAATGTATCTATAAATCTATCTAGCTGCCAAATCGTTGTACTTGTCATATAACGTTATACGTCTATGTCGTGTACTTATACCAACATCTAGCAGCGTTAACTTATAACCAACCGCGAAATTACTCTTCTTTTGGTCTGTTCCAAAAAGTAAGTTAACCGGGTACGGTATACGGTAGCCTACTGGCTAAAATGTTTGTTGCAATACGGTCAAAAGTGCAAACCTGTTCCTTAGGCCAAGTTAGGCTGTTTACTCATGCAATGAAGCGGCAGGTAACGTTTTGCGTTAAATAGCTAAATCCCCTGCTGTAATGTTGTTCTACCAATCTGGCGTTAGCTTGGTTAGCTAGTAAATAGTTCTTGCCAAAAAAACGACACAAGTAAAGATGCTCAGTGCAACCAAATGTTAATATTTCTCACGTATTCAACAGTATCATTTAAAACGCTACATTATAGGAATCTCAAGCTAGCATCGAGCTTGCCAACAAAGGTAAATGTTTAATTGATTGACAGTGGTAAAGAACTCCACCCTGACATCGCTAATGCTATCTATCTTGCAGCTAGCTCTAACGCTCTGCGGTCAACGGTTGCTTGTACAGCACCACAGCAACAATGATCCTCAAACAACTTGCTCAGAACGAGGGAAAATGGAATAGAGAGGAAGAAACTTACCATCGCTACGTTTTATCTCCACATAAGTACCAACAACAATCTTCCCAAAGCCAGACGCCATTCTACATTACTTATCAAATCTAAAAGTAATTAGAATATGAAATTATTATTATTATTGAGATAAATCAAGCTACTTATGTTTGGCAGTCTTTGGTCGGGATAAAGATACAGAGCGGCGTCATCTTCCGTAAAAGCTCCATGGATAGCGGAAATACTTCCGGTATTATGTTTTCTAAATAAAAGCTCTTCGGCTACATACGTTATTTACAAGGTCGGTGGTCACTAACAATTTATTTTTCTTAACTTGTTGTAAATATACCATGGACAACATTATTCTTAAGTATCCTACTGAATATTTCACATTACATAGAAAAGGATGCCAATGTTTTTTTACTCAGCAAATGGATGATTCACTTTGAACTGTGATTATACTAGAGCACATTACAGTAATAAATCCTTTGAAAACTAGGCATTTTCTCTTTGTCCAAAATAAAATACTTATTTATGACAAGTGATCACATTTATAAGCACGCTCAGTGATTAGCACTGTAGCCTCACAGCAAGAATATCGACTGTAGTGTAGGCCTACTTGATCTTTTCTGTGTGGCATGTGTTCACATGGGTTTTCTTGAGATCCTTCACCTTCCTTCAGCCCAAAAGACATGCATGTTAAATGCCCAAATACAATTAGTTTCCAATATACTCAAACCAAACTTGTATTCCATGTTATGTTGTGTTATTCTGTTGTAAGTATACTTATATTATATTATATTATAATATGCAACTGTCAAAATGGCAAAAAGTATAAAAAATACAACCTAGTTAATTGAAAGGCTTGAATTGTATTCTATTCTAGTCTAGTCTTACATTTGCGCAAATTGGCCATACTGAATACTTACCTATAGCCTATGTACACATGCAATAACAGGTTCTAGAGACTTCTCTTTCCAGAAACTGCTAGGTTAGTCTGCTTTCCTACAGCTGTCAGGCCCTTCAATCCCTGTCCCCAAACCTCCCCCCTTTCTCCCACACACACATACACACCTCAGCTGTTATCATGCCCATGCCCTAAATAGACGGTTATCACGACCAGACCAAGTTTGTAGAGGGTGACTAGTTATAAAATAGATTTTACTAGGCTTAATATATTTTATTTTGTTTGTAATACTTTACACATTAATATCTATGAATGATTTAAGTATATCAGAGTTAGTGTTGCCCTTATTGTTGCAGTTAACTGTGGCCTTTTAATGTAATGCCCACAATATTGTGTGACCCCTATCTCTTAATAGCGATGGTCCATCTTGGTTCTGTCCCACCTCATAGACACCAAGTATAAATATAAATCGGGGTGACAAGGGGTTACATAAGGCATACCCCTGTCAACGAGAGAAACAAGAAAACAAAGAAGAGCATCAAGGCAGAAAGAGAGAATCCTAAAGGTACTGTATGGCTTCAAGTTATACTTGCTTGGTTTTCCCATTATGTCTTGAGTGACATGCAAGTATGCAGGGTGTACTTAAGACAGGGACCACAAGGGATAGACACATGTGATTGTCTACCAGGAGAGCCAGAGATTTGGTGCTTGTCCATTAGTAAAGTGGTATCTGAAGGCTCTCACTTGGGCATGAGATGATGCCCAAATAAGGCATGGGGGGAGGCCATTTAAAGTTAGCGATAACATGTGCATGGCCATTTGCTAAAGGAGACCCAGGTCAGAAGGAGATTGAACAGGGACAATGGTAAGAATATTGTTTTTTACCCTAATAATAGCATGAATTTATTTTATATAGTACTGACATTTTTTAAGGGTTCTTGTAAAATAGGATTTTGGGTTGCTGTTCACTGTTTTCTCTTTGTACTAATCCGAAAATAGTTCATTTTTCTTTTAGTGTGAATTTTAACAACATATACAAGCTGTGATGTGATCTGATTCTCAGATGCTTTTTTGTTGAAATATACAGTATATGTATCTATGTTGTAGGACTAGTTATTAATAACATTTTCAATCAGATGGGAGCGATGGATGACCCAATCCAGTTAAAAGATGAAGGAAACAGGCTTTTCCAGGAAGGAGAAATAGATAAAGCCATTGAGTGCTACACTAAAGCCCTCAAGCTATGCAAGGACAAGAAGGTTTTGGCTGTCATTCACAGGAACAGATCTGCCTGCTACCTAAAAAAGGTAAACCATTCTGAAAGCAAAAAAGCATGCAAATACACTGTATATTGTATTTTAAGCATGTTCATGTTCTTAAGTTTTTACTCATACTACATACATACACCCATACTCTGTATGTTTTTTTATATAGGAAAACTACACAAATGCAGCGTCGGATGCATCTAAAGGTAGAGTCAAACTACAGTAGGCCTACATTCTTTAAACCAAAATGTATAAACCAAAGTCGTAATGAATGTATATTCCTTTTTTGTCACCACAGCCATCGATGTGGATGCTTCAGATATCAAAGCCTTGTACCGGCGTTGCCAAGCTCTGGAAAAGCTAGGCAAACTGGACATGGCATTCAAGGATGTGCAAAGATGTGCAACAATTGAACCAAAGAATAAGACATTCCTGGAAACTCTCCGCAGGCTGGGGGCAGACATCCAGGCCAAGGTCAGTAAATCATCAAGAACAGTGAAATATGAGTGCAAACTCTACTTAAAAAGATGGGAGAGTAAGAAAGAGCCAGACTAACGAATTATTGAATTAGCCTACTATGTCTATGATGAAATGTATCATGCTGCTGGCAAAGCATTGATTGCTGTTTAATAAATAAGCACCTACTGTAGAATGAAAAAAGAATTACAATTTACAAAACCACCAACATAGTTACAGATGTATATTAACAGATGTATTAACAGACGATGAATACTACTGCCCATACTGTATAACCACTCTATAATTAAATGTGTTAAAACAGTAAACGATCACAGGGCCATTTTCTCTTTACAGCTCAAAACAACATTCTCCACAGACTCAAGAGTGCAGAATATGTTTGACATTCTACTTGATGAAGAAATGGACAAAGATAAAAAGGAAAAGGTATATGAAGGATTCAGCTCACTGCAATTTTGGTTTTCGAGATTGCGTTTAGACTGGGCCGTGCATAGACATTTTGGGGTGCAAGGGCTTAAGCAAAGAATTCACCCCCCGCTATTGCCACACTGACACTGTTTTCTTTAATCACACACTATGTTCATATTATTGGCCCTCTTTTGAGTCTGCTGACTATACACTCATCAATAGTATCCCCTTCACTATAGCAGTTCTTAGTACTGAATGTTTTTATATTTATTCTAGGAACAAAATGTATGACTTGCATACTGTAAACACACATGCGTGCACGGGCCTCCTCTGATGACTAAATGTGCATGTGTCTGTGTTTAGCAGTCATGTTTCACCACACTGTTGTGAACCTATGAACCTTGAACACCCACTTTTGTGTCCCTAGGCTGCAAACAACCTGATTGTCTTGGCCAGAGAAGATGCAGGTGCAGAGAGAATCTTCCAGAACAACGGCGTTCCTCTGCTGTTGAACATGATGGAGACCGGAAAATCTGAAATGGTCCTGGCTGCTATCCGGACCTTGTCAGGAATGTGCACAGGCCACAAAGCTCGGGTGAGTAGTGTGTGTGTGTGTGTGTGTGTGTGTGTGTGTGTGTGTGGGGGGGGGGGGGGGGGGGGGG
>JAODLI010022199.1:0-21732 GCA_027575585.1 Percopsis omiscomaycus | reverse complement strand
GGGTTGGGGGGGGGGGGGGGCAGCTGGTCGCTGACTGAGGCCCTTTGGGATAAACTGTATGTGTTGACATACTTGGGTGATCTGTAATTCAACATTTTTAATCTAATTCATAACCTACAGTTTATATTTCAATTTCTCTTTTGGAGATGTTTATTTGTTAAACATTAGACCCTTTACACTGCAGTTCCACTGTAGAGTTTTCCCTCTAGCCTTAAAATAGTCTACTAGTGGCAAACCTGTGAAATTATTTACACCGAGATTAACGGTAATTTACAGTCAATGGTTGAGAAAACATTGTTTTTCCCTTCTGAGTCATGCTTCTTATATGTTAATGCATCTACCTGTATAGTAATGTTGGGGGGCATAATGTGATGGTTGGATCTAGCTAAATTGTATTTAGAACCGTATTGCTATCCCAGGTTCTATTTCTGTTCACTTTATTTGTTCAGTGTGTGGAATATGGGCATTGAGTTTAGATGCCGTTTTGATGTACTGAGATGCACATTACAGAAAGCATCTATGGTACTGGCACACAAGACTTCCACAAGACACAAGTTCTTCCTACCACAACATCTGGTTTTGATATTTTTCTTTCAAGAAAACAACCTTTTAAATAGAAATTATTTGACAATGTTTATAAATAACTATTATATATATATATATATAATGTGGAAACTGCTCTATATCAGCACAGACTTTGGTGATGCCATTTCATAAGCATATAATTAGTCTTGTTTCCAGACTGTAAATGTTTTACAGCGTTCTTTGAAAATAATTGATCGGTTTCTGTATACATTTAACTAACTGCTCATCACATTAACTCTCCTGGAAGCTATGAGAAAGAACGGCCTCCTCAGGACAGTGTTAATATTACCAAAGGAGGTCTAGTGGTGATAATTTAGCACCGGGTACCTCTGTGATTATTATTTTTTCAGTTTCTAATCATGTCAGTCTCCCCCCCTAGTTGACTGCATTTTAGATTACATAGATTTCACTATACATT
Source organism: Percopsis omiscomaycus (assembly GCA_027575585.1). Classification (NCBI taxonomy): domain Eukaryota; kingdom Metazoa; phylum Chordata; class Actinopteri; order Percopsiformes; family Percopsidae; genus Percopsis; species Percopsis omiscomaycus. The sequence goes on along the minus strand of JAODLI010022199.1, from coordinate 20,729 downwards.
GTTAATTATAACCCAGGCCCACAAATTAAAACCTTTTAACATTTGTTAATTTCCAAAAGGCACAATAGTATACTTCTCCATTGTCGCCCTCTGACCTGCTATACTAGTGCAAGCAGCAGTATATCATTCAATATATCTCTTCATTGTTTTGTCTATTGCTTCCTGATTTAAGGTTACTCAAAGTTCAATGGAGAATGTTTTGTTTTGAAGTTTATCCAAAAAGCTTTTGTAATGAATAGGTCTACATTGCCTTAATAGCTTATGCAGTGCTGATTGTCAGAAAAACAAGTCTTTGAAATGATTATTCGGTTTCCTGACAACCCAAAGTGAACTGTTTGCCCAAAGGGGTAATATCCATCACAGCTAATAATACAGTATGAGAAATATATTGACAAAAGCTCATTTGAAGTGTGATTTGTTATTTGTTCAGCCCAGGCTTTCATGGCATTCCAGTGTAATTCAAGCTTTCTGTTATTTATAATTTTGTTAGTTGCTAAGTATTATATTCACTGGAATATCTGTGACTGGTCAGTAAGATTGTCTTAATTTATTGCATTGTTTTTTTTTTTTACATTACTGATCATGATTTCTAAATGACAAAAATGTCAACACTAGTCAAAATGCCTAACATTTAAGTTTGCATATTCTCCTGTATATTTTGCACCTTATGATTTTTCTAACAACTTTCTTTCTAATAAATGGAGGATTATTCAACTGCATCTGTGCACACAAACTCTTTCAGACGTCACGTTTTACTACATCTAAAAAGCTTGAGCAGAAAAGCTCAAGCTTCAGATTTAATATTGCTTTGCAGTTTGTTGATAGCCTTATAAATCAATAGCTAATAAATGGAAGCTCTGTCAAACTAGATATTAATGTTCAACGAGTTCACATTATGCAGTGGATGTTCATTGGTGGGGAAGAATCCACCCCTGACGCTGATGCATAATTAACATAGTTTTGCAACTTCATATTAAGAGTATTACTCTCAATGACTAATAGTCCAAACTCTACACACACGTAGGAATGTTCACTTAACATCGAGTATGAAAAGTCACCAATACGCCAATTGTTATCGTTAAGGTTAAGTTCATATATAAGTTATATTTTTCAATTCACGAAAACCTTTATTTTGAAACTTATATTGCTATCCGGAAACAACCTGCCTTGGACGGCGTAAACGTTAACTACTGCATTCTGGTGCAAATTATGTCAACTTTGGTTAGAGCGATGTCAAGTAAGTAACCAATATACATATAAATCTATGCAAATGCATTTGCTGTTTTAATAAAGTTGCACAGTAATGCTACAGTGCGTTGTCAATGGATTAACGCGAGTAACAGTGTTTTTATGTTTTTGCCTTAAATAATATAAATATTCTTAAATTATGAGGACTGTTGCCTGCTTTCTCCACTAGAGTTTCGCCTGGCAGTGGTGCAGTTGCACGTGACAAACGTTAAATCAGATAACCTGTCGCGGGCTCGAAGGCTGATAAAGGAGGCTGCAGGTCAAGGAAGCAAAGTGGTGGTTCTCCCTGTGAGTCCAGTGTCTTGCTCGCTTTGAGACCAAGAAAAAACATCAAATTATTTGTAAAATCAGCTGCCATCCCTGATCTAATATCTCCAGGAGTGCTTCAATTCACCATATGGAACCGGCTTCTTTGCTGAGTATGCTGAGAGGATCCCGGGAGAATCATCCCAAATGCTGTCTGAGGCAGCTAAGGAAAATGGCTTGTACCTAGTAGGAGGTAACTGCAGTTAATGTTTTCATCCTTAGATCTGTGCTGGTATAATAGATAAGTAACAAAACAACAACGTTGTATAACAGGATCTATTCCAGAGGAAGATAATGGGAAGTTGTACAACACTTGTCCAGTATTTGGCCCAGATGGAGGCCTTATACTTAAACACAGAAAGGTATGAGGGTATATTGAATATTATGGCTATATTAACAGCCCAACATAATAACTTAAAACACATACATTCTGTGCAAATACCACATTTTCATTTGGTTATTTCCTTTTGTCTCTTAGATTCACCTTTTTGACATTGACGTTCCAGGGAAAATCCGCTTCCAAGAGTCTGAGACTCTAAGCCCAGGGAGTAGTTTATCAGTATTTGATACGCGTAAGTGTTTGACTCCTTAGTGCTACCCTGGAGTACGATGAGCACAGTATATATTTAGTCTAATCTATAGACGCATTGTTATATAAAACTACTTCCAGCATTCTGTAAGGTTGGTGTTGGGATCTGCTATGACCTGAGGTTTGCAGAGCTTGCTCAACTCTACAGTAAAAAAGGTAAGCGGTAGGTAAAGAGTATTAAATTGCATATATACTTTGTATCTAAACTGATACTTGGTAACAGTGTATGGGATCGTTCACTTATCTTTTCACTGAGCCAGGCTGTCAGCTGTTGGTATACCCAGGGGCCTTTAACATGACGACTGGCCCTGCCCATTGGGAGCTCCTGCAAAGAGGAAGGTGAGTCTCTGTTAAAGGTACATTCATTGATTCCATTATAGGGCCCCCCAGAACCACAAATATGAGCCACAGCTGACTGTTGATGTTTGAAACACATGCTGGGGGCGGGAGGGGGAGAGAATGGTGTGAGCCTATGAGCTGGGTGAGGTGTGCCTTCATGTAGGGGGATGAGTGCAGAGGAATGCGAGCCACTCTGGTGTGGGAGGGCAAGGCAATTCCATACACAAATCAAGGAGGTTTTTTTTTGTTTTTGTTTTTTAATTTGTTTTATAATTCAATGGAAGCACTTTGATTTGCATTTGAATAATAGTCACTTACTATGTGGCCAGTATTTTTATTAACAGTCTTTATTAACAAACATGAGTTTGCATTAGCTTAATTAAATAAATAAAGATGATTCAAATTGATTGGCTGAGGCAAACTGTTACATAATTTGCTACAGTATAAATGCTAAAAGTCTGCTAAACGACCTAATTATCATTGTAATTGATAAATCACAAATGTGTGTTTTGCCTCCATTTTGTAGAGCACTTGATAACCAATTGTATGTGGCCACAGCCTCTCCTGCAAGAGACGAAACGGCTTCCTACGTAGCGTGGGGTCACAGCTCTATTGTAAACCCATGGTAAGATGACTGGCCGACCTGAAAAAAGGTTTAATCTTCTACAGTGGATTCTTTTGGACTGTTTTGATTTGTGGAAACATTGAACTGTGTTGCAGGGGAGAGGTGATATCCAAGGCAGCAGCAGAAGAGACTATTGTTTATGCTGATATTGGTGAGCACCATAGCTTCATCTGCTGTGTCAGTTATAGTTATTGTTATTAAATGGTCTTCAATAAATATCCTTTTCCTGTTATTCTGTACTGAATTTGAATGTAGCTCTTCGTTGTCCCTTAATAAATTATAGGAAAACTTATTGCTTAACGTAGTGTTAAGGCAGAGCTGAACTTTGGTTAAACCCTTGACTCTGTTTCTTCTTTACCTCAATATATAGTCCTCATGCTTATGTAAAAAGCCAAAGAAATTATCCCTTGTTCGCAGTAGGTGCAAGTTGGAAACTCGGTTGTATCCATCTGCAATTCACTTGCGTGTTGTTTCTCAAAAACAGGCCTCTATTTTATCCACAAAACTTTGGCATATGTTATTCTAATTTGTTGTTGTAGAATTTAATTGCAGGTATATTTTACGTTTCAATCCAAAACGTAATTCCATAGATTTTTGAGAATCAATGGAACTCATTGGCACATCAAAATACTGATCTGGATTATTTTTTGCTCAACGTTAACGCGTGGCTACAAAGTTGAGTTAACAAAAGTTAAATTTCATTTAAAGGCAGAGATATTAGATCACTTTGTTGCATAGGCTTTCACTGAACGTGCACACGGTCACTAATTCATCTCTCAATTCAACACTTCACTTCATCATTTATCTTCTGTTTGCAGACCTGCAGTATTTAGCTGATGTCCGCCAGCAGATCCCAATAACTGTCCAGCGACGCAGTGACCTTTATTCAGTGAATTACGTGCAGGAAGGCTGAATGTCTTGTTCGCAAAGAGGCTGAGAAGAGCAATGTTAGAAGACGCTATGCATCATCCCTTGTGTGCTGTTCCCAGGCTACAATTACAGACTATGTTATTGTGTCATTTCTAACAATGAGTGTAACATACTGTGAAATCAGTCTTAAGATAGTGCTCCACGCAATATCAGAATTTAAAATTGTGTACTAGTCTCTCGCTGCACACACGCTCATCTCAATTCTGGCCTTCATATTGGACAAGCAAAGTCATTTGTTTAACTTAGCCAATTGGTAAGAGTTGTAATTTTTTTTTTTTAAACAAGTTTCAAAATGTGTGAGACGACATAATATTTAACATGTAGGTTCATATACATTTAAAGCATTATGTGGTCACTACTGTACATATTCAAGTTCAATGCAGATTGTCCCTTGTTCTTTCTTATTAATTCTAATTACTTAACTAATGAAGCTTTTATCCCCCTCCTAAACCCCTACTAAAGACTTTTATTTATTTTGTCTAAATGTTGACATTTTATTCTTTTTCAGATGAGGCTGATTTTTTTTTTATTTATTTTTTTTTTTTTAATTTTTTTTTTGTGTGATCTTTTTCAAATAAAGTTGTTTCCCCAAAGGGATGGTACTTACTAGTGATTTGGAAGATAGCTGCCAAGAGGAACATAATGTAAATATTTAACATAGTATTCTGCAAGTTCTTGGATGTCTTGTGTGTAGTTTAGAGCTCAGAAAGAATTCATAAGTTTAAAGAAGTGTTAAAATTAGTAGATAGTCAGCACCTTATGAAGGTTGTTATAATGAAATGCCTTTAAAGTGTCAGAACGCAATAATGAAAACGACTTACTTGACACTGCACTGCTATGGCGCAAAGCAGCATGTTAATTTATTGGGCTCTGCCAACAAATTAGTTCCTTCAGATTTCTAGAAACAATGCTGTATGCTATAATACACCAAATAGCTAGCCTAGCTATGCACATTCATCTGCACATTTCCTAAAATGTTCAGCCAGTAAAATAATACTGTGTCACTTACGTATCTGACAAAATTGTAATGAGCAGTCCTCCAACACCGGAGCTACAAGCTCTACATAGCATGTGACCGCACGCCGTCACAGCCCTCAGTCTAGTGGGTCAAATAAAACAATATCACACTAGGTATAAACTTGGAAAGAAATACTGAACTGATATGACGTTCTTCTCATACAGTATCTAATTGTATCGATCTCTTGTGTGACGACAGAAAGATGCAATTGTGACGCCACAATACGACGTTATACTGTATAGAGGACCTTTTTCAAGCTCCAAACTCTTTTGGACACTTTGCTTTATATAGTTGGCCACACCTTCATGCAGAGTAGGTTTTGGAAAAATTCTTGCAAAATGAGTTCCTCAAATTCAAACAACTTCCAGATATTAGAGAACAAAATTTTATCTGGGACCGGATCGGATTATGTGGTCAAGCACATTATGGGACAGGGTGTTTTTGGTAATGTGGCATGGTGTCTTAAACTAGACACAAAAGAAACAGTGGCAGTAAAAATTCTAAAGAGGATACCAAATTACAATGATATATTCAAGAAAGAGGTGGAAATGCTGCAAAACATCAGTGTCCTGGATTGTGACGAGTGGAATCTGATAAGATGGCATGAGTCTTTTATCCATGAAGATTATGCCTGCCTGGCATTCGAAATGCTGGACATGGACCTGAAGACATTCCTGCATGAGAGGGGCTCACTGTCCATACAAGACATTAGGCCCATAGTTGAACAGGTGGCCACAGCCCTTTATGCCCTTAAAAGCATTAACTTGATTCATTGTGACCTCAAGCCAGACAATGTAATGCTAGTAAACCACCAGCAAACACCTTTAAGAGTTAAACTCATTGACTTTGGGCTGGCCCACCACATTCACAATGTTCGCCGTGGTACCTTGTTACAAGCACGTGCATACAGGGCACCGGAAGTGACTCTGGGACTGCCCATCACAGAAGCAATTGATATCTGGTCTCTGGGATGCACAATGTTTGCATTACTCCAGGGTTCTTATCCTTACTGGGGTAATGATGAATATGAATTGTTTCAGTTCCTCGTCAAGACCCAGGGTCAGCCAAAGCAGTCCCTGCTCAATGATGGAGCCTTCACCAGTAAGTTTTTTACAAAGGACTGGGGCAGTAACAGATGGAGGCTCAAGACACCTGTGGAGTACTACAATCGACCAAGTACGTTTGGTTTCTGCTACCTTCCCAGCTTGAAATACATGTTGAAACGGTGTCAGAACACCACGGAATACGTTGAGCAGGACACATTGGACTTTCTCGACCTCCTTCAAAGAATTTTCGTCCTGGATAGTTCTGAAAGAATGACCCCCACGGATGTCCTAAGACATCCATACATTACACATGGCTTAAATCGCACGGACACCACCAACGGTCCTACAAGCAAGACCAGGCCTACAAACTGCACCGGGCCTTCAGTTTCAACCAGAACAAGAACAAGTAGTGAAGCTCACCTTTCTGGAGGATGTTGTCTCCAGAATAATTAATTTATGGACTGTTAATGTCAGACAGACCACAAGCTTCTGATAGCCATTGAATGGCATTTCCCCTCACATCCAGCGATTGGTGAATTGAAAAGGTACAATGTTCTTACCTTTGCGCCAGTCCCATGTTCAAAGGTGCAAGAAAAGCAAACAAAGATACACTAAGAAGAGCGGCTATGCATCAGAGAGGGTTCATAAATGAAATTTTAAAATAAATAAATCACTTGTAAGAGAGAGTAAGAGTGATCTTTATTGTCCCCCCAGTGGCAATTAATTTTGTAGCAAGCATGTACACAAAGAAACAAAAAACATAAGAACATAGAAGACACACAAAAATTGAATAACAGCACACTGCCGTTATCTGTTCAGACAACGGATAGCCTCTGGGATAAAAGAGCGACCAAATCTATTGCTGCCATATCGGCATCCCATATCTACACCCTGAGGGAAGAAGGTCAAACTCAGCGTAAAGAGGGTAGAGGGTTCTGAAGAATCTCCCCAGCTTTCTTAGTGATCCTCCTCTGAGAAACGTGACTGAGGTCATTGAGATCACAGCCAGTGATTTTAGTACACATTCTCACAATTTCCTTTAGCAAGTTCTCACTTGTTATGTTATTGCCTAAAATAACTACAAGTTACAGTCTCTATTAATGGGCAAAACAAGAAACAGGAATGTTTTCCATACTGTACTACCAATGACATTTAAAAGTACACTAACATATTAAATAATACCAGATTTTCACACAGTGGTCTCGGTAAAACAGAGCACTTCCTCTGAGGACTGCACTGCGGTTTCCCCTGTGTCCTCATATTGGTCCTTGTATCCTAATTTACAAACAAAGGTAAAAAGGCAACAAGTTAGGATGTGTAGAACAACATCATATTTCACATATACTGTAGGTTCATATATATATAAGCCTTGTTGGTTGTTCTGTAAGTATTTAACGTTATGTGCAGGTTTTCCTCTTGAACAAAACATATACATTGTCATGTTTCATTATTTCTAAGTAGCTCTTTCCCCCAATTTAGCTGTCTTTAATTACATTTTAATCAGGACATTTTAAATGAGATTATGATCATGATACATTGTACCTACTATATTTCTTTTATATCCACAAGGGACCGAAGGCCTTCCTTTAATACCAACAAAAAATACCCAGTAAATTAAATCAATAAAATCATGCCAAACCTTTATCTGAATGGTGATGTTTTTTATGATTCCTGTCGAGAAAGATCTGATAGACCAAAGCTGCAAAGACCATGAGCCCCACAGCCACACAGAGAGCAGTACTGAACACCCACATTGACTCTGCTGCTCGATCTGCCACGGTGTTACTATGCACACCATCTGGGGGCAGATTAGATGACATTATATTGGCAACTGCAATGTGTAAGTGACAGTTGTAGCACATTGTATGGATATGGATGTATTAGCTGAGGCTATGACAGGGAGTTGGATGGGAAGTTGAAACTCACAGCTGGTTATTGTTAAGGTTTCATTCATTGACATATTTTCTATAATGCATTTCACATTCCTGTGTTGTGAAATGTTGGCGATCAGGTGGCTTGTTATGTTGTACATTGGAGAGCCGGGGAGAGGGGCGGCGAGGGTTCTGACGGCTCCCTCTGGGGGTTCCTCGGTGTCGTCGATCAGCCAATGAACAGCAGGTTTAGGAAAGCCCCCGCTAGACTGGCACATGAAGACGGTATCATTACCTCCCCCCGGGTCCTCTCTTTGCAGCCATGGCATGCTGAAGCTGGCTGGGGGGGTGAAGCAATAAAAACTGTTAAAACGCTATTTTATCTTAAGGCATCTCTGATTAGCTGCCATGCATCATCAGTCACCGACCTGCTGTCCTGACGCACACTTTGCATAGCGGAGGGCTTTGCTCTTTCCCCGAAAAGATGAGATGCAGGCTGTAATTGGTCTGGAGCTCCTCGGGATTCACCGTGGACAACCACAGGGAAAAGTTTCTTGTCTGCGGAGCGTCACTGGATACTATGCTGTAGTTTGTGTTCGACGTGTCTTGCCACGCTGCCCTGAACACCACAATGTCATCTCTTCGCCACTCAATTGAAACATTCGTAGAGTCCAGATTAGGTCCATTATAAAAGCAAGGTAGTGTGACTGGGTGTCCAAATATGGCAAAGACACACTCCTCTTCTGTATGTGGAGAAAATGACCCAAATAACAGAGGTATTATTGAGGTGTTAATTAATGTCAACCACTGTTATAAAAATGTATATCTTACCCAAACAGATACTGTAACTGAAAAAGCTGAGCAGTAGTCCCGTTTTCCACAAAGCAGGCATTGCCCAAAGAGGGCTCATACTTACACAGGAACAATACAGTTCCGCTGTATATCATGTAACGTTACTGGATTATGAAATAAAATAAAATCTACTCATGCTCATGTGTATAATCCATGTGAGACAGTAGAAACACCTAAAATAGCCTACTGTTTTTTCAAAGGAATTCACGTAGGCTACTGCCTGCCATGTCCTGACTTGTTAAAATGTTTCTACTCTCTGTCTTACTTGATCCAAATAAAGGAACCTCGTCATGAAATGCAGAAGTGTAACAAATATCCATTGTAAAGTGTTCAGCATTACCTGTTTGACAGCTTTCTTTAAAGGAAATATAACACACACACACACTCGCGCTTACACACACTTACTTGGACATCTGACAGTGACAAGAACAAAAAACACAACATTTTAAACCACGTAGAACTATTAACCAACGTGTGTATCTAATCTTTATTCATATATAACATTACGTATACCATTTGCCGTTAAACCATTTATTAGATCAATCACGTGACCATCCAGTAGGAGGCCCTCTCAAATTCGGATACCAACGCGATAACGGAAATGACGTAAACACAACAAATACACCAATGTGGCGGCGTGCACATTTTGACAGCATTGACATAACACACCGCATAAGTTTTTAGTGCCATAAATATTAATCTTTGTACTCGTCTGCTTAGTTAATTGCTGTGTCCTTTGACAATTTAGTCGTCGTGCGTAGCTGCGGGATATTTTGCTTTGCTTTTATGAACATATCTACACTTTCGACAATTCAATCGAGTTAACGTTATCAGAAGCAGCATGATAACACGTTATTTAGCAAAGAGAGTTTCTACACTCCTCTGCTCAAAGAGCTGGCAGACGACAACAGCCGCAATATGTAACTACACGTATCCAATGTCACCAACTTCTCCTTTGCAGTCTAGATCTTTAATGGTGTCACTGTGCAAGCCCAAGGGTAAAGATGATTTCATTGGGTCCTATGATGGATTATCACAAGAGGCAGATGATGATGAAGATTTGATTGGGGACCTTGAGATAGATGAGCTGTTCCAACAGCAGGTCCCTGGCATTGGAGATGGGGAGCACAGGATCTTCATTGTTCACCCCGATGTGAAATGGGGAAGCAAGAAGCAGTATCTGACAACAGGTGCTAAAGGCGGCATGCAGTTGCGAGTATAAACTATATTGTCAATATATTTATCTGAGTAGATAGATATATAACTGTAAAGCTTGCTCTACAGCTGAGCTGATGATGGCTGAGGCTGTGGGGCTGGTGAATACCTTGGATAACTGGAGAGTGTTGGACACGCTTGTTGTCTCCACTAAGACACCAGAGAAGAAAAGGATATTTGGCAAGGGGAACTTCCAGGTTCTCACAGGTCTTTAACATCACTCGCCTAAATCCAATTTACCATTATACTTGTGCATGGCTGTAAAGGATCAAATGTCAATACTTTTTCCCCCAGAGCGAATTAGGCAAACACCAGGAATCACTGCTGTGTTTGTCAATGTTGAACGACTGTCACCTTTGTCAGAGGTAAGTTTATTTTGAATCACTTGCCATCTGCATAGACGGACTAAGGCACAAGTGTGACCATGTTCCTTCTGTGCAGAGGGAGTTTGAAGAAGCCTGGGGAGTAAAGGTTTTTGATCGGTACTCAGTGGTGCTCCATATCTTCCGCTGCAATGCCAGAACCAAAGAGGCCAAGTTACAAATCTCTCTGGCAGAGATCCCCTTGCTCAGGTAACCTAGAGTTCAAATTGAAATTCCACTATAAATGTACACAATAATTTAGTGCTCAGTGTGTAGCATTAATGGTTATGTTGCTGTGATAACAAGATGCACGTGAGGGGAAAAACAATGACTTGTATATTGTTACCAGATCTCGTCTGAAGAATGAGATGGCCAACTTAGACCAACAGGGCGGGGGCTCACGATATATTGGCGGTTCAGGTATTTCTAACTGAAAGGTCGGCCATTTTGTGTCGCATACATGTTTTTCTTATGTGTCGGCTTTTGCGTTTCTTGAACTACATTAGTGGCTCTGGGTTTCGTTCGGCTTCTCCTCAGGCGAGACACTGACGGAGGTCCAGCAGAGACTGTTGAAAGAGAGGGAAATGAAGATTCGCTCTGCTCTCGAGCGCCTCCGTAAAAAGAGACACCTACTTCGTTCCCAGCGCAAACACAAAGACCTCCCTGTCATCTCTGTTATGGGCTATACCAACTGCGGTGAGAGGGAAAAAAATATTTTAGATTAGATTATACTGTTAGTCTTCTGTTTCTTGCCACCTATAACACCTGTTCAATAAATGAACTGTCCAGGAAAGACCACTCTGATTAAAGCACTGACTGGGGACAGTGGCCTCCAGCCCAGAAACCAGCTTTTCGCCACCCTGGATGTCACTGTTCATGCCGGTCAGCTACCCAGCCGCATGACGGTGCTGTACGTGGACACCATTGGCTTCCTGTCCCAGCTGCCACACCAGCTTATTGACTCGTTCTCTGCTACGCTGGAGGATGTTAAACATGCTGTACGTAGTCGATGCTCATACTTGTTACAGTTGCATTTTCTGCTTCACATGCACAAGCCTTACGATTTGGGTGAGTGAGTGTATTTTTGTCTTTGTTTTCTAGGACCTGATAGTTCATGTCAGAGACATCAGTCATCCAGAAACGGTCAACCAGAAGGCGAATGTGCTTAATGTCCTGAAAAACTTGCAAATCCCTGACAGGCTCATAAACTCCATGGTAGAGGTCCACAATAAGATTGACCTAGTGGACATGTAAGGACATATTGTTTTTACAATTACTTGAATATGCGCTAATTTACCAGCCCCATTAAGTTTAACTTCAGTGTCATTAATATTAGTTAGTGCTTAGAGTAATATTAAAATGAATTAGATGCTCAAATATTCTATAATGAAATGCCTTGTGCCCTCTTTAGTTACCACTCTTCGGAGCCAGATGCCCTGCCCATATCTGCTTTGAAGGAGCAAGGCCTGAATGAGCTGAAACAAGTAGTTGAAAAGTATATTGTAAAGTCTACAGGGAAACTCATTTTAAACCTCAAAGTTGACCTTAGCACCTCGCAGTTAAGGTAAGACTGCGTTAGTAACCTCAAATGGTATATCCTGTTCACAATAAGGCCAAGTTTACACCGCACACTGTGGAATGACAGCGGAACTGCTGCAAAGCATAATTGCTTTTGTCACTCATGTTAGCGGATTAGTGTGTTTATACCGGCCTATATAAGCATTTATGCATCATATTTTAACAGAAGCTTTACATTTAGGCCCAGGGGGCTATTTGTTGTTTATTACCTATATGAGCAAGTAATTACAGCAAGTCTTCATAGAGATGATAAAATATCATCTTCCAAATACAAAATGGTTGTATCCCATTAATAGCCTAAAGGGATCTAAATCAAAACAGAAAATCAATAGCTAACATGTCGATTAAAACGTTTAACCAGCTCCCAGACAGTGAACAAAATGGTAGTTCATGGTGGTGTTATACTATTTTCTTTTCCTGCCCTTATTCTAGAAACTTCCATAGGCCTACCCTGAATCTATATTTTATCCCAACTTTAACTAAATTAAACCTGAAACATAATAATAATTGCATGACCAACAATAACCAGATAAGTAGTTTATTACCTGGAAATTCCCCATAATATGTAAAGGGGGGAAAATAGCACTGACACTGTGCAGGTAATATTTGTGTGCCGTGTATATCTGGCCGAAGACAGATCTATAGTCCTCTAATCAGAGACAAACTACCACCAGGTGGTGCAGTGGACATCTCACCACAATTAAAAACCTTTGTTTGTGTGTGTGTGTGTGTGTGTCCTTGCCCGTTTTCCTTCCACAGTTGGTTATACAAGGAGGCCACAGTCCAGGATGTACATGTGCTTGCAGATGAAGGCTCAGCAGAGGTTAAGGTTATCATCAGCACTGCTGCTTATGGACGCTACCAAAAGCTGTTCACAGGCAGGTAGTGGTGCTACAAGTACATCTGTACTATGTGCTGTGAGTCACTGCTCCAGGTCCAATACTACAGTGCAGTATTTGACCTGTAAACAGTTGTCTGCCTGTTGACATCGCACTCCTTTACATCCTGTTTATGGGTGGGTGTGGTTATAGATAAACTGATGAACAAGAAGATAAAGTATGTATTCGAATGGACTTTTTAAAAAAAAATCTCATTTGAAAAGGCAATTTGGCCTGTCTGACCAGACAGTGAGCAGTGATGCAATATATTTGGCTGACAATTAGCAATGCAAATAAGCAGAGTGGATATAGAATCTAAAAATAAAAAAACAGGTTGTTCCTGTTGTTGGCGATCAGCTTATTATTGTATATCCATCCGGTTTTTGATTTATGTACAGTATATGTACAGCTGTGTGTTAATAAAATGTTATATGTAGCCAGCCCAGTCTCCAGCCAGGCATTTTTACCTTTACATTTGTTTCAGTAATTTTTGAAGTACAGAAACAATGATAGTGGATTTTCATATTGTACATTATAGTATGCATGCATTTGACTGTAAAACGAGTGGAAAAGCAAAAGCATTAAAGCAGCAGCATTAGTAAAACTTTAATGTATTAAACAATATATTGTAAAATGTGTCAAAATATTCTAAATGAGATGAAAGTATACAGCAGCTATTTCGTTTATTTTGTTTTATATGGCATATCATTTACAACAGTGGTTTTAAATATGGGGGTCGGGACCCCCTATGGAGTCTGTGAGATGATTATGGGGGGTCGAAAGTGATTTTTCAGATGATTGTGTATAGATGTATATATGTTTTGCTATTTAAAAGATGCTGTTCATAGCTTGAAGTCCTTTCTGGGGGTCATGGGACAGAAAGTTTGAAAACCACCTTGAAACATGTCCTTATATGTTCTTCTGTAGGAGTTTTTCGTTAAGTGCAATGACCAGTGCAGTGAAGGGGACTGGCCCCACAAAGTCTCCTGCTATGATGTTAAGGGAGTTATAGCTTTTCCCAGGTATTTGCTTCTCCAGCCACTTTCTCAAACACTCCCAGTTTGACATGGTCAGGGTCCGCAGTGACTGCTTCGGGTGCATAGCAATGTAGTATTTACTAGCTGTCAGGTTCAAACCAGCGACAAAAAAGCCCTCTGGATAAATGGACAGATAAATAAATGTCAGAATCATGATTACATATTTGGCAGTATCTCTCGATACGACTCCATTCCGATACAAAGGACAGGTACGATATTAATTATTTCCTAATAAATTGGCAATGAGAAATGTTTTATTGTTATTGTATTATTGAGTATTGTGATAGCCCAATGTGAAAATCTATGAAACATAACATATCCAGTCAAATACATACATTTCAATATTTTAAGTGAAAACTAAAAACTGACTGGCCCATTTGCTTGCAAAAGAATGAATAGGTAACGTTATTGGCCTTTCTCTATAACCCATTCCTAATATACAGCACTAGAACCAAAACTGTTGCTATCAATAGTAACTGAGATCTGGGCCAGACTGTTTGAATCTCACCTGGACGTCCAATGTCTTTTTGCCAGTCCAGGTAGCCGATCACTCCCTCTGCCGTAGGCTGATTGGCCCACATGTAAGGAATGCCTGGCCATAGCTGATGTCTAGCTGCAGCTAGCTGGTCATCGTAGGACAGCAGGACCTGGTACCCAGATGCCCACAGACTCCGCAACGTCGGGACCAATTCCTGTGCAGACAGTAAGGTCTCATTCTAAAGGGTCAATCTGGCAAGCAGGCTGAGACTGGGTTTACCAGAAGAAGTTGGTTAAAGAAAAATACGAACCTTCCGGGGACAGACTTTTGTGCCAAACAGCTTCTTCATGGACAAAATTAATGTCTCGTGGAGTTTATCGTTTATCCCCTCTAAATGGTTGCAGGCTAGGATAACTACCTCCTTTGGGTGAGATTCCAACCATGCATCAACAGACATCAGTGTATCCTACAAAATAGTGACATATTTTCCAGGGAGTTTAACAATAATGGATTATTCTTTCTAGAATTAAAAGCAGTTTAAAGCAGTGGTTGTCATCAGGGGGTCGTCTGCATTCTCTGGGGGTGTCATGAGATGTGTTTTAAGATTTTGAAGTCGACTATTGTTAATTCTATTATTGTTAATGGTACAAAAAAAGGTTGAGAACAGACTGAATGAAAATAGCTTGAGAACCGCTGAATTAAAGAATTTTATAAGACCAGACTCACCAAAACGGTCAAATGTGTGTATATCAGATGTTTAAAATACAGGTATTTGGACGAATCCTGGGGTTTCTTTACAATGCGGAGATCAAAGAATCGAATTCCCAGTGAAAGTTGTTCCACAATACTTTTATCCTAAAAAGAGAAGAAAAAAAACAGCACCACATATAGTCAATTTTAATTAAAGGTTGGAAAAAATAATCACGTGTTAACCAGCTGTAGCCTATAATCTGCCTGTACTTAAAGTGCACTGTACAATGCAAAATGCCTTACCTGTGTTGTGGCCCATCTGAAGATGGCAGGTCTTGTGAGACAAGGCAACAGTCTGTCCACTAACCTAAACGTGAATGGCTCCGAACCTACTATGGGTGAATTTATATCCAGACAATAGCTCATAGCGTCGTGGCTCCCTAATGTCAATAAGAGATGGTTTTAGAAGTGTAATCGGATCTTTCCATGAAAAGCAGAACTACATAGTTTATATGGAGTCGACTATTCTGCATATAAACTAGCCTACAACGTCTAAGTAAAACTTACCAGGTATTGAAAGATTTGATATGGGAATGTCCCAGAGCGTTTCATGTAAACCTGACATCCAGTTTTCGTAGTTTCGGCACATTAAATAATCCATGTTGTAGTCCATTCACAAACTTCACTTAGCCTATAGGCTCGAGTAAGTCTAAACAGCTGATAAATCGCGATGATCATTAAGTCTTAATTCCGTGTCTTCCGTCTTATTTAGGTATGCGGATGTAAGACAAAAGAAAAAATAAAATCCTGTTTCATAGCCACTTGTTTAGCCTGTTATCTGCCGAACCTATACCCAGGAACAGCTCCCTCGTTCCACCGAAACCTAGAAATCCCATCAATAGCGAGAGTAATTTCAATTTAGACCACTGGGCGCCAGATAGAAGCCGATTCGATTTAGACAGAACAAAAGAAAATGGGCCAATTCCAAATTAGTACACTTATAATACACTTGTTTTTCAGTTAATTTATAATTCTGGCGTAGACGACTAGACTAAAATATTAATGACTGATCTGGACTGGACTGTAGTTCATTACATTGTCATTAATATGTTAATTTTATTATGCAGCTATATGCTAAAAATAGTACTAGTTGATCTTTAAAACTCTTAAACACACCTACTGTAACTAGCAGTAGACAATGTTAATAGATCTAAGAAATACAACAGAACGACCTGATATTACTCGACTGTTTTTTTTTTTAAATAATTCTTTTTTTATTTTTATGGAAGAATGCACTTTTTAAATGCTGTGTGTGTGAAAGGGGTGTCTGGTCATATAACTAGTATACTAAGTACAAAGTAACAATAACATGTCTACACATGTGCCCGTGATACAGCAAAAATAAAGTCAATTAGCTTAAAATGCTCATATTTATAGGAAAAGCTGATCTCAACAGGCACAAGGGTGCAAGGCATGCCTATCCTGTTAGCTCAAATAAATTACAATTTCAGATGTGCAACAGTCACAGCTGGCTTTTTCTTAAGTTTTCCATGCACTTTATATAGATTTTGTCTTCTACAGAGTAACATTCTCAAATCTATCAATCTCTACTGGACTAATATTTCACATTCTCTTTACATACACATTTCACACACCATTTGAATGTGTCTTACATAAAAGCTACACATAAGCCCCATGTGCTTGTTTTGACTATGTAACAGCTTGTGCTTGCTGAGCTAAAATGACAAAGCTAAGGTGAGCTAGTTGCATTATTATTGCTTATAGGTCACAGTAACAAAATAGCACTGGTCACTGTTGTGACATACAGTACGTGGCTTAAAGAGCAAATGTAAACAAATCAACAACAAAAAAGAGTCGATATCAAGATTTGTTTTCAAGCAGCCAAAGGCAGAATTATACAGTTCACTGGCTCTATTATGTGCAATCGCATCTTCATTTCATTTAAGTCACTTAAACATTTCTCGCTCTTCAATAAAACAAGCACGCTTGATTCATGCTGCAATTCACTATTTTGTTATCTGAGTAATGCAATTAGTATAGGCTTGTATTGGGAAAAACTCACGAGGACCAGTTCAATAACCTCTCATTAAGTGCAACGACAGTTGGTGCAAACTGGCTCTCTGTGATAAAGTCCCCAGCAATGATATTGAGAGAGCCAGTGTCTGAGCCAGGACACTGTTCCTTCACCCAGCTCAGCAAGGTTGGGTATGTAGACATTACCAGGTCTTTCAGGGATTCTGTTGGATGTGAGCAGATGTATTTCAGGTCCTCTGTGAGATTAATACCTGTAACAAAGAAACCCCCTTCAAAACAAAAGGTACACATTTTAGTAAGTATTCATTGAAATGCAAATACAAAATGTTATAATGAGATATGTTAATGTGTATATAGTATGAGCCCTATCTTTTAAGCACCAAGAGTATATGATAAATAATACATTATTAATCCCCTAGGGAATATTTGACTTCGGTGTTTGACCCTTTCTAACTACTGAGCAATGCACGCCCCCGAGGACCAACTCCAGTCCTAATGCCTGGGTCAAGGACAGGAATATTAACCTACATGTATTTACCTCAAGCTTGTGCTTTTTTTTATTTTTTTTATTATTTTTTTATTGTGTAAGATTACACTTTTTCACTTGTGTGCATGTGTGTGGAAGGGGTGCTCTCCAGCCATATAACTATGTAATAATTATGGAGTAACTATAGCAATTCGTCATATAGCAACAATAAATAATTAGCTCATATTTTTGGGAAAAGTTGCTTCTGAAAAGGTTGCCTATCAGGTGATGGATGGATTAGTGTAAAATTCTCTTTATTAATTGACACATAATCACAAATGAATAGCAAGAAGGAACGGACATAAACAAATTCCACAATTCAGTAAATTACCTGGTCGGCCGTGTTGCTTTCTGTGTTCAAACTCCTCAATAAGAGCCTCAGCTTTGCATTTGTTAGCCCACCAGTAGGGGATATGAGGCCATAGTTCACTGTGAAAGTTGGCAATATTGTGTTCATAGGACACGATCACTTGGTAACCTGAAGCCCACAGCTGCCGTAGGGTCACTTCTTCCTGAAATCAACACAATACATTGGGAGTGGATGCTAAGCCTTAACTTAACTTCCCCTGAGCCTTAGTATGCATACAAAACTAAACGGTACCATTTTAGGACACAACTTTGAGGTAAAAATTCTCCTTATGGTTGTGACGAGCAGTGCATGGAGCTCCTGGCTCAAGCCGAGGAAGTGGCTGAAAGACAGGATGACAACTTCTCTGGGATGAGCGTCCAGCCACTCTAGTATCTCCATTAGAACGGTCTAGCAGCAAAACACGTGAATCACAGTACAGTACATGTCTAGAAAATCATCTCTCATTACATAAGCATCGTTCCACCATTAAATTAATGTTTAGGCCAGTGGTTGTCAACTGGTCTAACCTCAGGACCCACATTTGTCCATGGTCATTAAGTCACGACCCACAAATAATTTCATTTCCGAACCATTATAATTTATTTCACAAAGTAATTTGTTCAGTAATCCACAATGTCTACATGCACTGTTCAAAACACTTACGTACCTTTCAAAATAAAAGTGCACCATCGGAAATTCGGTAAACTTATAAAAATAAAAGTCAGACTTTTGACGGAACCAAAGCACACGTCCACGACCCACTCCACACCAGCTTGCCACCCACTTTTTGGTTGTGACCCACCAGTTGAGAAACACTGGTTTAAACCACTGGTTTTGACTTAAACCCCAAAAAGATTTTTTTGTGTTACACAACAGACTGGCCAAATATGATAAATAAAAAGTAGTAATAATAGGAATATTAACAAATAAAGAATACAATATTTAAAAATAAATAAATAAGCCTTTAATCTTATTTTTTATTTTATTTTTCTAAATCAAGTTTTCAAAAGCATCTAGTCCCCCACAGACAACCACTGGTTTGGAAAATTGGAAAATTTTCATAATAGCCAAGAGATCTCTTGGCTATTATAGCCAAGAGATCTCTTGGCTATTATAGCCAAGAGATTATAGCCAAGATTATAGCCAAGAGATCTCTTGGCTATTATGGGAGCATGAATACCAAGACCTATTTCACAAGCATTTTCACAATTGTACCTCGACAGTGACTGTGGTGTAAACGCCATGGTAGAAGTAGAGGTCAGTGGAACTGTCGTTGGGCCTGTGTGCAATCCTCAGATCACAGTATCTGATCCCACAGTCTAGCTGCAGCTTTACAGAAGACTCCTGAAATACACATAATACACAAGGGCAATGCTGAGACGGTTAGAAAATAGCTTTTATTTATACCAGTCTTTATTTCTTTTCTTTTCTTTTTTTACCTGGGTTACTGCCCACTTGTAAACAAATGGACGAATTAGGGGTTTCAAGTATTTGTCCAACTTCTGAAGCATGTCTGGCTGGGTAAGGTCTACAGGGGATCTGTCATTCATATCCAGGCAGTAGGTTATTGCATTGTGGCTTCCTAAAGATGGAAACATCATTTTTAATAGACATATAATAACTTAATGAGATGAACTATAATTTTATTTTATTGTAGCTAAACACTGAGGGTTTAGGACAGTGGTTCTTAACCTGGGTTCGATCGAACCCCAGGGGTTCGGTGAGTCAGTCTTAGGGGTTCGGGGGAGGATAAGACACACCCGACTCATATGATTCGTGATGACATGCCCCCCTTCGGTGGGTTCGGTGAATGCGCATATGAAACTGGTGGGGTTCAGTACATCCAACAAGGTTAAGAACCACTGGTTTAGGATAACACATTGATTTGAGTGGGCTCTGTGACCAGGTTACGCCAGAGTAAACCCTAATACATCTACGCCTGTCTGACACCTAACAATAGTTGTCACAAAATGAATTTATCATATTGCCAGAAAGCTATACTTTCCTACCTGGAATGGCCAGGTTGCAGAGCGGTATGTCCCACAATGCAGGAGGCAGATGAGCCATCCAGCTTTCCATTGGCCGGCCTTCCAGGGTTAATTCATTAACTTGGGACGCCAGTACTGATGACATAGTAAGCTCGAATGTCTGCAGTCCACAAATGAAGCAGACTAATTGGTATTTGAATGGTAGTGTACTGTTTACTTTAGTGTTAAAGCGAAATATTTTAAAATATATTTTGGGATTAAATTAATAATTACTTTTGATTGCAGTAGTAAACGTTACTGTATTAAACCGTGAATTGCATTCCGATTTGTCATTCACTTACATTAACCAGCTGGTGAACTGCATCATTTAAATTATATGGTCTAAAAAAAATAAAAAACGTCAAAACGCCAACAAATCTAAAAATAACGTGCCAGTGTTTTAGTGAACTTACTCTTGCCGGCTGTCCTGTATGGAATCCTCCCTACGCGTCGCTATAGCTGCGCATCTATACACCTGCATAACCTAAAAATAGCGTGGCCACAACATCATAAATCCAATTTCCCTAAGAACCATCCATCGACCTTACAAAGGAAAATATCCTCAATGTTTTCTTGTCTCTATCTATGGAGACAGAATGACATTTACACATACAGTACAGCAGCGTCTCCCCTGCGGCCCAGGCTGGGCGGTGACTGAAATCCAATGGAGGGCAGAGCAACCAGCACTGTTTGCTGACATCGATCAGCAG
>JAODLI010022180.1:0-21735 GCA_027575585.1 Percopsis omiscomaycus | reverse complement strand
ACACACACACACACACACACATACACTCACACAGAACTAATGTTAAATTCTGTTTGTGAAAAAGGTTGGGTGGGCCCCTGATGTTGTTACAGACTTACATATTCCTCCAGACACAATGATTGACGGGTAGTCCCTGTTGGTAATTTCTTCTTCTGTTGTAGAACAGCTGCAGTACAAAAGGTTGATCATTTTGTTTCAGGGATAATGTCTACTGCTGTTCCTACCAGCCTAACGGTCAAAACGATGGTCTTGTTACAGGAAGGTCTCGAGTTCAATCCAAGCAACATCCAAAGTCATTTTGCAAGACAGTGTCCCTACCTTCTTGTTTTCATCTATCTGGATACACTTGGCATAGAGAAGTGTAATTTATCTCTGGGCAATAAAGGATTGTTGCAGCAGCAAATAAGGGTTAAAAGCAAGGCTACTCAGGCACAAGATAAACAGGCACAAGATAACTTTTAAGTTGTAAGATTACAAATACTATAGGTACAAATATGGGGAATTGTGTTGCAAAGTGAGGTGTTTACTTGCTTCTATCAATTGCCCACACTAAAATTTATGTAAGGGTTCATTGATAACTACTATTTAATTGTATTTTTGGTACCAATTTGAGTTACAACAAAGGTGTCGATGCATTGCATAAAAAAATTATCAATACAAGTAAATTATGGGAAATACTGTATATGAATAAATTAAAATATGAAAATGAAATTACAGTAACTAATTCTCTATCCCCCTATCCCTTTTTTCACCTGGCCGACAGACAAACATGGCCGGGGAACAACTGTGGTTGGTTTCTGGAGCCGGGTCCGAGCGTCGGGTCACAGAGAAGCAGTATGGGTTTAAATTCCTCACATTGTAGCCATGGAAAGGTATAGCAACCGCTGTCTAAACACACACATACAGGCCCACACACGGCACCTAAAGACAGACAACAAGACACTCCACCCTTCAGTCTCTACGACGTGTCTTGTTGTTCCACCTGGGGTCTACAGTGGTCTCAAGGCCTTACAGACACACACACTCCTTAAAATAACCACAGCCCCGTCTTAACTCGCGTTGGCACAGCCGCCAGTGTTATGACAAGTCGTGTGTCTAAGATGTACCGACACACACACACACACATAGCAACACGCCCTAGTAGCCTCATCCCTTAATCCCCCCCACCCCCCCACGGGCCGGGCATAGAGGCTGAATAAGCACCGTGCAGAAGGTCGAACCTTTAGCCAACAGCACCGGAATGTTAGCATGACACGACTACAGTAGCAACGCAACCTGAGCCTCCACTATTGTTTTGAAACGCTGACGGCACACCAACAGGTGCCAGGGTGAAGAGGAAGATAACCAAGGAAGAAAAATAGAAGGGAAAGAGAGATGAAACAAGAGAATCCAGGCCACGGCCGGATCATGCTGATTTCAGGCCAATTTAGGAAATGGAGTGAAAGGGAATACATGGAATCCATCTATAGAAATCTGCTATTTCTGCTCAGTGAACAGCTATAGGAACGTAAGGAGATAATGGCATTGATGAATATTTTAACTATAATTACGGTCTGTGGAATAGCTGACGAAATAATTTCCTATTTAATCAGTGCACTGTAAAGCTGCTATTCTTTTGTTAACAATCTGTAATTCAGCTGTGGTGTGAGGTTACACAATACAGACTAACACTTTTACCTTTTTTGGAGATGCTACACCACAGAAAAGAAGCACTGAGTAGTGAACCTAATGGTGGACCTAGCACCCACCAAAAGTGACACATTTAAACATGATTTAATTTTTTTTTATTGAACTTTTATGTAACCAGGTGAAAACCACTTGTAGCCTACAAGCTTAGTGACAAGGCCAAGAGGGAGCATGAAAAATGAGAATCATCACTATACATTTGGATAGAATTAGTTTTAGAGATTGGTATTAGCGGGTTATGGTAGCCATTTATTCACAAAGTAACGCTCGAAGAAGACAAATGGAGAAAATTTGTTATAGATTTGTATTAGTATGCCACAAACAAGGTATTGTAAAGGAATTATCTATCTGTAAGCTACTGTAGCTAGCTAGCTAATGAGAGAGCAGAAAAGCAGGGTTGGCGAGGAAGAGAGAGAAGTGGTTGCGTTGAAACAAGAGACAAAGAGGAGGGCTTAGGGAGAGAGGGAGATGAAGGTGTTGGTTTTCCTTCAGACCAGCAGCGAGGTGTCTCGTGAATATTTCATGGCAGAGATTTCTCTCCTTTCTGTTTGTGCTAATTGTCTCTTCTGTTGTCCATCTTACTCTCTTTCTCACACCTGCTTCTCACACAAGGGGTTACTAGTGTAATAAAGTGGGATTAAAAGGAATGATTACTGGAGTAAATAGCTGTGTGAATGGATAGTTGTGGACAAATGTGGGTTTGCTGCAAACTGGAATATGCATGTGAGATGCATGTGTAAGATGCTGTGTTCATTGGAGTTACCGTTACAAAAAGCAGTGTTTACTGGCTTTCCTGGAATGAAAATGTGTGTATAAAATTAAGGGTAGGCTATACCTTTGTGTTTACTGGTGTGAAAGGGAATGTTTACTGGTATTAAAGGAATGGTTTACTGGTGTGAGATGATGTCTTTCCTGGTTTTGCGTGTTTAAAAAGCTGTGTTTATTAATGTGAGAAAGTGTGTTTACTTTTTTTTCTTTTACAGTGGTCCTAAAAGCATTGGATTCCATGTGATTAGGCCCAGTAAATATTAAATAAGACTAAACCTTTCTTTATCTAGAGAAAGCAGACTTGACTGGCCACTGGTGTCACGGGATTGCGTGGTGAGTGCAAACTAAATGAAAACACGGAAATTAACAAAATCACGAGCTCTAGCTTGGTGTTTTAATATTTAAAGTCTCAAAAAGCAGGTTCTCGGCCATCATGCAGGGCATTGATTAACAATAACCGACAAAGACACTAAAACAATTCCCCACAGACACACACAGGTGCACATGATGTGTGATGAGCGTCCAGTGTGTAGCAGCGGTGCGTCGGGATGTGAACGGCTACCTGCCGGTGGTTAGTTCACCAGCGAGAACGAACAGGAGGGGGGAGCACTATCCCTGGATGCACCTCCGGACGTTACAACTGGGGGCTCTTCACACACACACACACACACACACACACACACAACCCTGTTCTGAGACTAAATAGCATCTTTGTGATGACACTGAGCATATCTCATGTGAAATCAAGAGTGTGCTCTTCCTAATATCCCCCTCAACGCACACACACACACACACACACACACACACACACACACACACACACACACACACACACACCGTTCCTTTCTCATTGACTGACTGAGTGAAGGCTCAGGCATGCAGTACTTTGAAGTTTTGAAGCCACACACACACACACACACAGGTCAATGACAGAGACTATAGTCTATGAGCGGTGGGTGAGTGTGTGTGAATCTTTTAAGTCTCGTGTTACACTGAGTGCTTTCATCTGTTAACATTATATTAGACAGAGAGATGGAGAGAAAACAAGAAAAGAGGGAAAGAGTGAGAGAGAGAAAGCGAGAATGACAGCATGATTGTGACTTGGTAAAAGACCAGGATGACAGGACACTCTGCATGCGTGCGTAGGTCTGTGTTTGATGGGTAAATATAACTTATTTTCTGAATGAAGACTGGCATTGTTTGTATGTGTGTGTGTGTGTGTGTGTGTGTGTGGGGGGGGGGGGGTTCCTGTTAGATGTGGGGTGAGTGGGGCCCCATCCGTTGTGGTCAACAATGTATCCGGTAACTGAGTTTATGTGTGTATTTGTCTGTATATAAATAATATATGCACATTAGTGTAGCTATTTTGTATTTGTTGTCTGGTAAACCATCCTGACTTTGCAAGCTCCATCATTTGTTCTGCTCTAAAAAATAGTCTGGAAACTCGCACTTCAAAGTTGTTTCTTATAGAGATATAATAGTTATATATACAATAGTGATTTTCAAACATCGGGGCTAACAGACGATTGGTCCACCTTCAACCAATCGGAACAAGACTCACCTGGGCATGATTTTCTGAAAACAGGCACTTAATTGGCACCAGTCAGGGGGGCAGGGTCAGACTCTAGGCTTGAAGCAGTCATGTTTTGTGGCATCTAGTGGTACCCGGAAGAACTGGCTTGCATACAGTCATGTGCCTGCTGCTGTGGTGCATGAGCAGCTGCCAGGGCAGGAGTGAGCACACAATTGATGATGATGCCAGAGACTTAAAACCCACCTCTTCAAAATCCATCTCGGTACCTCGGCCACTGATCTTTCTACCTCATTGCACTAATCCAACTATAACAATCCTTATTCTATCCTCCTTTCCTCCCTTAAAAAAATTCCGATTATTGTAATTATTAACTATTTTAAGGAGCGAATAATTTTAAGTCGCTTTGAATAAAAGCGACTTACAATTAGTTTACAGCTAAATGCTGTAAATGTAAATGATGTTATGATGTAGGATGCGAGATCATTACATCATCCATTCCAAATGAGGTGTGTATGCATGTGTACATGTGTGTGTTATAGATGGAAAACATGAATCCAGCTGCTAATAAAGCATTAGTATGCTTAGATTTTCTGTGCACATAGCACTGTGAAGTTTTCTTTATTTCAAAACGTTTTACATTTTTACTAATTGATTAATTTACGAATGGACTATTTTTAATAAAATACGGTACATGACTGATGAGGATTTTTTTTTTTTGAAAGGTTGACCCCTGCAGTGTTTCTCTAAAATACAATAATGTTGACTTTTCAGGACTGTCTATCGTGTCTGTCGTGTACACAACCCGCTTGATTGACATCTGTTTGGGCCGGACAATTGACCCCTTCTTTAGTATTGGCTCTTTTAAGTTTACACTATATGCAGCATAGCTCCGCCCACTTCAACCAAATCTAATCAGACAAGATAACTCCAAACACCTACTGTATGTCGATGGACAGAGACTTTAAGTATAAATAGTCAATTCCTCTCTAATGGAAGGTTCTTTTGTGTCGTCCTGGTGTTTGAATGGAAACACGGAAACACATAGAGTTACGAAGCAGTGTGAGAAGCTGGCAACAAATTGATTATTGGATTACACACACACTTGCATACACTGTTGTGTAAGGGTGCGTAGTTTTGTTTGTTAAAAACAGCACTTGTCTACTTTCAGTTCCATCATATGAACTTCTATCTTTCTCACACACACATACATACGCACACACACAAAGTTTGGGACATGCTGTAGATTGAGAAATGGCTTTAGATCTGCTGTTACTCAATATTTGCATAGTGATGTGTGTGCGTGTGTGTGTGTGTCTGTGCGCACATGCACATACGTACATATTTAGATGCATGTGCAAAATCTGACTTTCTTTCAGCCTTACTAAATAAATGTGTATGTATTATTGAATGTGTGTGTGTGTATGTGTGTGTAAGCAACTGCATCATGAGTGAAATGACAACTCTAGGTACTTTCCACACTTATATTTCTGTCTTTTAACCAGATATACAGAAGTATGGTTTGGTTTATGTCATTTGTGTATATGTCTGCATTAGTCACCAAGCGACCTATCAGTGTTGGTCAAGATACAGTTTAACTGCTCATCTTGGAAAAAATAGATAGTGAAACTGCAAATGTCTGAGCAAAATGTTTTTACCTTTTTTTTAAACTTCAGAATTGAACAGGTATAACAAATCATTCAGTACATATATTGTATATGTGTGTAATATTTTTAAAATTGATTTAGTGCTAAAGTTGTACGCTTTTTTTAACGAAAGGGCTTCTGTATTTAAAAATAAATATCTGGTAACAGTCTTTCATCAACATTACATGTGTTGGACTTTGCATTGAGGCCTTAAAGAGACTGCCTCTGCCTCTCTACACCACCTTGTGGCTAAAATGACAAGATAGATTGTATTATATACAGTATTCTATATCACTTGGTAAAAAATAAAGAGCTCACTGATGCTCACACCATCTAGGCCCAGCCCCAAATACATCTTCACTACTCCCCTGCTCAGCAAAGTGCACTATGGTGCATTTTTCAAATCCGTAGTGGGTGGACCGAACTGAATTCCTATTAAATGTCAGTTTTACTGCTTTTTATTGGGTTATTTAAATCACTGGATTGAGGTGATGTAATAATGTCAGCCTACTATCTATTCATTAATCAATTACTCTATTCTAAGCATGCACTAAGGTACAATACAACTGAAAAACAAATGACAGCAGCTAGCTTTTCATTCATTGCCTTCTTTACACTAACTAATCGCTGTCAAGTAGTTTCAGGAAAATCTACAACGGTCGTGTTTTTCGTAATGATGAATTATGTTGACCAGAGCAACAGAACAGCTCTGTGACTTGTTTGAATAATTATTTGTACAACAATAGAGGTCTACGGCTTGAACAATCAATGTCTTTTCGTAGGATATGTTGATAAAAATATATACAGTGTTAACAAAATTTCCCATATGAAAACAAAAGTAAGTTTTGTAAGAAATTTGAAAACCACTGTAATGTTTTCATGTGTCTCAAAATATTTAATATGAGGTGGAGCCAGAAGAGGTGTCACGAGACTGACTCAGCGCAGAAATGAACACATTTTATGACAACTTTTATCTCATATTAGAAGCAGAAAAACACTGTAAGAGCCAATTAGGGCTCTTGGCATAAAAAGGAACTAATCTTAGGTTCCTCAGATGCTACCCGGAAGCACAGACAGATTTTGGCCACGCACACACACTCACTCACACGGACATACGAACACACCATACCATACCAGTACAAAGTCACACATGTGCAATGAAGTTTGTCTGGAGAACAATGGAGATGGATGGAAATAAATTAAACCAATGGTTTTAACTGCAAATACGACTTGGACTTTCATTAATCAAACAAGGTAAAAAGTGCGTCTCATTACTCAACAGCACCTCAGGGGCTTAAAGCTTGGGCTTAGCCTCTACAAACACTTTCAGTCACCAATAATAAAGATATTATAAGAAAGGAAGGGGAGGGAGAGAGGTTCCTTTTTAAATACGCCTCCATGCTTCCCGGAAACATTCACCGCAACAGATGGGACCCCTCTCACCCCACATCCCCCAGACCCACCTTCACACACACACATAGACACACACGCACCCACGCACGCCTGTTGCTCCTACACCCCTAGACAGGCGCATGCAGGGCTCGATCCTCATTGCCACAACCAATTAGCCAGTCTGACTGCATTTGGGGGTAATCCTTAAACACACACACACACACACCCACACACACACACAATTCCATAAGTCCGATTGTTCCTAACTGAGTGAATTTTATTAAATTGTGTGTGTGTGTGCGTACATGCACATACATTTGCATGTGTGTTTTGGAGATCATGACCATGTGCATTATGATCTGTTGTCTATTTGAACCTGAGTGTATGTACAGTACATGCGGTGCTACACACACACACACACACGTGCATGTGAGTCGTTCTCCCACTCAAGCTGAGTACCAGCCAAAACAAAGTGTGACGTTTGGACGACCAATACATTTGTCACCATGCACTTACTTAACGGACATATTGGTGGCTTAAACTAATTAAAGACAGAGGAAGTGGAATTATGGATGCAAACATTTGAGCAACGTTCTGTAAAACTGGTTATAAATAGTTCCAGCCTCACGAAAAATAAGCTTTGATGCTGAGATAAATGCTAGCATGTGCATGTTCCTGCTGTAGAAAGTGTCTTACAGGCTTAGTGTATAAATAGAGTTTACTCAACTCAACAGACTGTGGAAAACATGAATTCCTACAGAAAAACAGTGAAGTTGATGAGGCACACAGTCAAGGACATTGTGTCCTTTATTAGAATGTAGTGTATTGCTGACAAACACATACCACAGGCATGCACATATTCTTTCTATTTTAGTAATTCTTTGTTTTATTTGGACTTATTTACTATTAATGCACCATGTAATGAATCTTACTTTGTGCTGAGTGCATTAGTGGAAAGTGTTAAGCATGTTACAGGGCATAATGCAAGGAACATTTCTGTGCCTGAAATGTGTTTGGGGGTTACGAGAAAGAATGTACGGAAGGGGGGTTCATGAAATAGGCCTAAATAAATTAGGCTAATTGAAAATGAACATGTTTATTACCACAAACAATGACAAATACAAAGTTGGCATTTAACATGTTTTTTTTACTTTACTTTATAGTTAACAAGTACAAATAAATCGACACTTCCCTATTTCAGCTGATGTTGCGGCGGGCAAAACGATTTGGGGGGAAAAAGCGGCGCGAAGTGAAGCCAAGCCATGACCTAGTCAATTGTAGGTCTAGGCTACAAGACAGATGGATAATGGCTGTGAGTCGCGAACCGTTTAATTAAGAAAGAAACGAACACCAAATGTAATAGTTTCTAAATGTGAAGCCTCACGTTATTCTGAAAGGTCCAAATGCATTATTTACTCTGACTACTCACCCATTCCTCAGTGAGAAAATCTGGTGATTGTATCCAAGTCCAAACACAACTTTAAAATCCAGTAATAGCCTAATAGCCTATCCAATAGCTACGCCTATCTTTCAAACTTTTCAACGATTGTTCCTATGTTGATCTCTAAACAGTAGGCCTATGCGGCATTAATAGGACTACTAGTGTCAAACGATTGCCAAATTTGATCGCAACGATTATATGAAAACAAAACGAATAGACTATTCTTGCAGTGATTTTTTTAAAGTAACGCTGTCACATGTATTATTGAACTGACACTTCACTGAAACAAAGGTTTTTATTAACAAAGTAGGGCTACTTGATTAATAAAAAATATAGGGTTAATTATGTCTGTATATGACTATAGGCCTACATATATAGAGAGCTGTATTCTTGCTTCTTACACGATGGCTAAAACAAAAATATGCACAAATATTCTTCACAGACATAGGCCTAATTATATTGTATTTAATCTAAAACGGCCACACACCGGATATCCGGCCCAGTGCTGGAAAACGTTATGCCCTGAATGTTATATTAAAGCCTTTTGACTTTCTTGAAATTAAATCAAATAGTTCAGTAAAACACTAAGTAAGTAAGTAACTAAGTGATGTAGCGTCTCTGATCAATGAAAATAAATGTAAACTCTGGTTTTGCATCCCAGTGCATAACAGTTGGTTATCTGGTCTGGGTACGCAGAAACATGCCTGCGTGATTCAACCGCAATAGCATCATCTTTCAGTATTTACCACACCGTACAACCAAAACGCAGCTCACGATGACAATTTAAGGCACAATCCTGTCTGCAGGGCAGCAGCGGCATTATGGGCATGTGATGCATGTGTCAAATGTATCAAAAAGTTCTTCTGATGTCTGCGGACAACAATACAACCCAAACATAAATTACATTTTATACCTATTGCTCAACCTATTGCTTACCATTCCAATTGCCCAAGCCTATCGCACACCATATGCACTCCTGTGACTTTCACCAGCAATAAGAAAATATATACAAAAAAAAACAAAAAAATTGCGGTGATGACGGTAACGAGCTCAACACCACAGTAGGCATCTAATTACCGCAATAATGCGGTAATGCGGTTATCATCACAGCCCTAGTATTACAACAACGTGTCGCTGCGGCTGTCAACAATAGCAGTGCCAATTGTCCCAGTCTCACTTAGTTCAGCCTTCTCTGCACCATATACAGATTGAGAGATAGTGTCCGGTCTGAATCAACATGACGCCGATTCTGGCCGGTCACTAGTATCTATATAGTCTCCCTTAGGGTTTTCCTGCAACAACAGAATAAGTGCAATTTAAAAATGAAAGTAAAATCAGGCTGGGCTGCAGGTCAGCCTACCCTCGCTTCCTCCGACCCTGCGTGCCAAAACATGAATAAAATGTTACAGAATTAAATGTATTATAGGATTTTTTAAATACAAAATATAGTTGAGTTGAAGGTTGCAATTGTCAGGGCCGGGGAATGAGACACACACTTACGCGGCAGGTACGTTTTCAAACTGGTTTATTCAAATGACAGGCAAAGGGCAGAGTGGGGGCAGAACCGGTAGACAGGCAGAAGCCCGGGTACAGCCGAGGGGCGAACAGAACCAATAGGGCAGAGACAGCAGGGCTTCTAGGAGAGCAGGATAGTCTAGTGCTCTAGGTGTTGGACTCCCAGCTGGAATGTCGTGGGTTCGAGCCCCAGAGTTGGCCTACCTGTAAGCATCCTTGAGCAAGATGCCTAACCCCTACCTGCTCCATGTAAGTCGCTTTGGATAAAAGCGCCTGCTAAATGACCTAATTGTAAATCTAGTTGTATTCTGTATTTCAGAAACACCCCTGAGCTCTTCCATGTTTCACACGATTAGCTGTTCTCTACAAGCATTGTGTTATGTGATGATGTCTGCCCAAGCCAAGGAAACTGTTCACGGCGTACTTACACATTCGACAGCTGTGATGGTGACAGAGCTGGAGATGAAGCTCAGGCCATTGTTCATGCTGACATGGAGCGTAGCAGACCTTGGGACAAACAGACAGTGACTGGGTTGGAAACGTGCAACTTATATCATCATCGGAACAAAATACCTCTGCAACCCTAGTCACAAGCTATGAGCTGTTTCAGTGGTTTCTCAATGTGTTGACCAGTGGCCCTAAATGTGCAAACACTGGCCAAAAGAAAACCATGAACACACAACTGAGAACCTTTTATTAACGATATAAAACCATATTCAAAATAATAACAAATAACCTAAGAATGAGCTATGAGCTGTTTCAGTGGTTTCTCAATGTGTTGACCAGTGGCCCTAAATGTGCAAACACTGGCCAAAAGAAAACCATGAACACACAACTGAGAACCTTTTATTAACGATATAAAACCATATTCAAAATAATAACAAATAACCTAAGAACCTTTTCCACCCCAGAGTGAAGTGGAGTAAGATTCAGCATAGTAAAGAATGAACTATTACATCACAACTAGTTCAAGGCAAAATATAAAATCAGTTATTAAGTTAGATGTTGCTTACGTTCCGTGCTTCTCTAAAACAGGAGCTGGACACAGTAGGTAGGTGTCTCTCACCACCAACGGTCTCTTCACTGCACGATAAGAGGTCACGTTATCAGTTATATTGAACTGGTAAAACTATTGACTGGATACCTTGTAAGTCCAGTATACATTCCACTGGATCTCATCTCATGAGATGCTATTCGATAGACTGATGTGAGATCAATTGCACCAGTGACGACAAAACTGAATATTTCATCCATCCGTGTGAATTTATTAAAGCTACAATCCTCGAGTGTTATAGTGCCCCCCAGAAACAACCCCGGATAATTGTGTATGTTTGAAACAGAACTGTGAATGTTGCTGTAGAGGAAGGGGAGGAGTAGAGACGTGTGCCAGCCACTCAGCACTCAGGTGTGGGAGGGGCATGCGCTGTCAGTTTTAAAACAGCAAAAACTGAGGAGTGCATCTTCAAGGTTCAAGGGTTTTACTAAAGTTTTATATCACTTCAAGATGAATATGTATTATGTATCGCATATGCTAGATGATTAAATTCTAAGGTTATTACACATCAAATACAAAAAGGAGAAAAAAAGAAGCCCTGCAAAGGGACCGTCTCTCTCCTTCAGCAGCCGCTAAACGTTCCGAGGATCTGAACCTCAAAACATTTTCTTTGTCATAGGATTCCTGGACTTCCTTGCCTTGTGGAAAATCTCGCAGATGAAGAGCAACTGTGGTTTATTTACGCTGGCCGGGGTGAGCGTCTAGCAAGCTGATGAGCCCCCCCCCCCCCCCCACCTCACTGAGAAGCCTTAAGCGTTCTACCAGCTGATGCAGGAGGGCACTGATGGTTTGGGGAGGAGAGGGATTTACATCACCGTGAGCCACGAGTCACGGCTAAGACCCTCTCCCCCACAACCCCCCTTTTGTAGGGGCCAAAACATACTTGGGCCAAACATGTGAATGGCTTCTCAGTGGAATGCTGCTCTTTTGTTGTTTAGGCGGTGCGGAATGCAAAGCCCAGACAGTGTTGTTGCGTCTAAGAACTGCCGTTTAAAGCTGCATTAGGATCATTCGGCATAATGGCGCCCCTGTCTGGTCACGAGCTGCAACTGCACTTTGTGGGGGTTTGAAAGCTGTCTATATTCTTTGTTGACTTTCTGCAGACCTTTTCTTTTTCCCCTTTTGTTGCAAAAATGACTTTCAGTGAGATTTGGATTTAAATAAAAGTTAAAGTAGTGGTACTTACTCGTGGTGACTGTGTCATTGATCCTGAAGCTACAAAGAACTTTCTGCACATCGCGGGCATGCAGGAAGCCATTTCCTCTGACGACCACTTGGAAGGATTCTGCGGTGCGGTGCGACGCGACAAATATAGATAAATAAAAATAGATTTCTGTGCATTTACAGTTCACAGTACGTTTAAGGGTGAGACGTTGTCAGGTCTGGGGCTGACCGATAAAGACTGACACTTTTTATTTCCTTTGTTGTGTATATACTCGAGTTTGAGCATCCACGCGCGCATGCGTGTGTGTGCGTGTGTGTGTTTGTGTGTGTGAACATTTTACCTCCTTCACAGATGCTAGACGGCTCAACAGCCAAGATCTCAATGCATGACCTCTTTAGGATCTAAGATGGGTAATATGGGAAATAGTTGTAGATTGAGTATGGTAATAACTCCAGAAAATAATTTGCTTATAAGTCTTACACACACACACACACACACACACACACGCACGCAGGTACGCACGCACACACACACACACACAGCCTTACCGAGCCAATCACACCTTGCAGAGCCTGAAAGCCGTCATTGACTGGGAAGACATGGTCCTTACCGTCAGCTATTGTCCAAAGCTTTGGAGAAATATTGCAGTTAGTTACTTTTATTTAAGTGGTAGTGTGTGAGATGCAGTATCATATGTGATTACATAAGTATATTAAACACTATCCCTGTATACAGCCCATACAGTCCGTTATTGAGAGGAACTATTTTCAGCAGAAGTCACAGGGACTGTATGTGCTAAAGGGGAAAAATCACATTGCATTGCACTGAACACTGCCTCTTTATTAGCTAGTTAGGTTGGACTGACTTACCTGGGTTTCATTAAAGTCCTTCACTCCAACACAATACACTGTGGCTCCCAGCTGACGGGCTCGACTGGCCTGATTTAAAACAATTCAAATCCCCACAGTTGTTGTTCCTTGTTTTCAAATGTTACTGTATGTATTCATGTAAATATCAACTACAAAATGATTACTAAAATGGATTGAAATTACTCATCATGAATAAACTGAATTACAGTAAAACTGTTATTTTTAGGTTATTTTTAGGACATTTGAGGGATATGTTCTTTGTTCATTATATACTGTAACATCAAACTCCAACATGGTCTCAAACAGGCTCTTGTCTCACCTCCCTTTCTGCCAAATCAAACTCATTTTCTCTCAGTTCACCGTCCGTCAGGGCGATGATAACACTGGCTGTCCTGTACCCTGGAAGATGGGAACCGAAAAACAACTATTATATGCTAAACAACGGCCATACACAACCGCCTGTGTGGACCGAAAGCTTTCCAGTGACCACTTCCAAACCAAACTGTTGTGAGATGTCAGTGTGAGATGACAGCCACTGGGGGCGCTATACTCTATTTAGTCCTGCCTAGCCTGGCTGTTGGACCCACCACAGCTGTTTAACATAACTTTAAGAACTGGCTTTCCTGAATGGGCAGCAGGCTGCTTGAATCAGTGCTGACTAGCAGCAAACCCAACATGTATGTATATGAAAACATTTGAGCTTGTTGTAATCGAGGAAACCATGAATAAATATTGATAATTGTGATAATAGAAAATATACATCTTTAAAAGAAGATCTGCTCTGCTCACCATCTCCAGTTGCATAGTAGATTTGTTCACTGGCCTGAAAGAAAAAGGAGTTGCAGTTTCTGTGTTGTATAGCTAAAAGCAGCCCGTGTTCAGGGTAACGTCCGGGCGAGTTGCTAGAGGAGCCATTTTGTGTCTGGAATTACCCTTCTGATTGAAACCAGTGTGACAAAGAGTTGTTCTTTCGGTTTGAAACATCAACCGTGGGCTGAGGTTGAACTGAAGCTTACAATATATTGTAACTATATTTACCCAGCAGAAAAAAATCTCTTGCCATCACATTTATCCGTATGTGAAGGCGTGCACTGTACCTTTAACGAATGCCTTACCTTCTGGAAGCCCTTGTGCATGAACGTGTCTCCTCCTGGCTGCACTATGCGTAGTTCTTCCAGCCCCGCCCGTATCTGCTCTCTGCTCGTACAAACATTGACGGACTTTAGAAAGACAATTCTAACTGAATGGAATAGGATGAACAGAGAAAGGCAAGAATCAACGGGAAAAAAAACAGACAAAATAGTCTAATCAATACAGGTGTACTGAACATAATTCTGCCTCTTGCCTGTCTTCCGTTAGTTTAATCAGAATCCTTCCTTCTGTTGAAAAGACGATAAAAGACATCCGCAGCTGGGGGCTGGAGGGAAAAAATAATAATAAATGGTTCTGAGGTACTGTATACATACAAACATGTAATATATATTTTCATCTTTTAATAAGGGACACTCCTCGATTTGTCTGGAATTCACCTTTCTCCGCCCACACTTTAGTGGATTGTTGTGTGTCCAAACGTAAAGCCTGCTAGCTCTGTAACTTTCTAAACACTGATCTGCAAAACAAAGCAAATCGTTGAGGCGGAGCTCTACCCATAATGCTATCGAGGAGTGTACCTTTACATATAATCCGATACAGTGAACCAACCTGATGAATTTGTGAGCCAGGTGCTCTACAAAGTAATAAATTTCATTCCAGTGGTACTTTACACTGCCAGACCTGAGAGAAAGACCAGTGGGAACAACACATAAACAGACGATCATAACAGTAAAACATAAATAGAAGCCAGATTTGGCACTCATCAAGTAGATTGGGTTTGTGTGCGTGTGTTGTAATATTATAGAGATTTTTTCCTCATTTACCACTTTTGCAGTTTATTTTTACAGAAAGTGGCATGTCCTTTTGTATCAAAACTCATATCAAAGTACTACAATATTCCAGGCCAGTTCTACATTAGCAGGTAAACCAACAAAGGAAAACAATTAGACTTCATAAGACTAAAGGCACAGACTCCGAGGTAAGCCACAGAACCTCTGAAGCCCCCTCCCTTTGTGTTTCCATTTATGCTGTGATGTGAATCGCAGTGAAGACAGAGAGATGGTTGGAACATCTGGTTCTAATGGAGAAAAGGTTCTGCAGACACCAGCATGCCGGGCTGTGTCTGGGAACTGATGTGGTCTGTCATTTTATAGTGGGCAAGATCTCTTAAATGGATTCCCTGTGCTGCATCATATAGCCTACACGCACTTTAACCTAAAGTACATTTACGTTACGTAGGTAGATCTCTTAGATAGATAGAAACAATTAAAAAACGTTTTTTTTAAAAAGGTTAAAAAACAAGTGCTGAATGACGAGCCTGTGTGTTTACTTATAGCCTAGAATGAATATAAATCAATCTCATATTTTCAGTTCTTCAAATGTTTTCTTCACTTTACAAAGTAGAAACAACGGGAGGTTTTAGAAGACAATGGTACATGAGAGGCCTATTATACCGTCACGTCAACTTTTAAAGTTGACATTGAGTCAGTTTCCATGGCTGTTTCGTCACAGATTATTTTCTGTGTTCTGTAATAATTGTGTTTACAAATCCGCCACAATCTCTCACGGACTGTGGTCTTCAATCCTCAAGACCAATTGCAGACATCAAGATCCATTCAGTCTCTAATGCACACACTGATTCAACTAATTAAGCAGGCCTTTAACAATACAGGATGAAACGAATTAGTATAAAACAGCGTGTTATTCCTGGTTAGAGTGAAAACCTGTTTAGCCAAGTTCGTTTGCCTGCATGTTATAGGTCAGCGCGTGTATGCACGTATTAAGACATACAGAGGCATAACAGATGTTTATGATTTAAATCGGCCACCAACATTTCTGAAACTCTCTTTCAGATGCACCTATTGCACCTGTCTCCAAACTCACAAGTAGGAAGCTGCAAGAACCAGATAGGTAGCCTAACATCCGAGTGATTAAGAGAAAGTGGGGAAACGTACTTATCCAAAACAAAGTATAGGTCAAATCCTCCGTAACAGGAAGATCCGTGGCTCTGTGCTGCGGTTCCTGCAGCCAGCAGAACGGCCAGGATGCCCAGCTGCACTCCAAGTGCCTGCCCGCACCCGGGCTGGGACATCACCCCAGGTTTAGCAGAAAACCCTAACAAGAACGCAGAGTAACGAACAAGTACTAAATAGACGCTCTATAACGTCCTTCTTGATTTTTCACGGCACTTTGATGACAACTGCCATGCTCTCAGAGCAGATCTCCAACCTGAAATGTGTCCTTCTGGATCAGTCTCTCTTCTTCACGGCAGAAGATGTACCTACCAGGAGGGGCGCTGTCAACACCACATTCAACAAAAAAACAAAACAAAAAAGTTGTCATTATTTTATTTGTTTGTTTTTGTTTTATTTTACACCAAACGACATTCCCCATCCGCCCTAGATGTCTAATCCTTTAGTGGCATGTGTTTAAAAAAAATGCTTTATAGCATGAACGTCATTGCTTTGTGCAATGGGGCCATTTAGTGGCAACTATTGGTAATGCATCGCACAACAAATTGAGCCTGAACGCTACAGTAACCTGAACACAGGTTTATATTTTATGTTAAAAGCGTAATGTTGACTTTATCCAGGAGAAAACAATACAGATATTTTTAAAAATATGTATGTTAACACACGGATAAAATAGGCTACAGTGTATTCAGAGCTATCTAAAGGAAAAAGCAACAACATACAAATGACCCATCGGATTATCAAATAAATGATTTGAAACATGGTATCCCACTCTTGCATTTATAGTTATTCTTTATTCCTTCTATTGAA
This sequence comes from Percopsis omiscomaycus, assembly GCA_027575585.1. Taxonomy (NCBI): domain Eukaryota; kingdom Metazoa; phylum Chordata; class Actinopteri; order Percopsiformes; family Percopsidae; genus Percopsis; species Percopsis omiscomaycus. Next base: position 4,793 of record JAODLI010022180.1, on the reverse strand, counting down.
CTGTGGACTCTGGAGGCAGTAGAACATTTGCTGTGTGTTGGGGGGACATGCAGGGCTGTGTTGACTGTAGGCTTGTAGATGGACAGGGTTGCGTGCTGACTGTAGGGCTGTAGGACAGTATTGGCTCCTGCCCTACAGTTTGGCAGCGAATCACCGCACCAGGACGCAGCCATGTGCGGCGCTCTGTTTATAAAGCTCACCGTGTCTTTGCGTTCATTCCCTCCGCACATCCCAGTCACAACTTTACCTCTACTTTTTGGGCAGAACATGGGGTTCTCTACCGCTCTCGTGTCTCTGCTGGGCGGTTTGTGGGTTTTCTCGGCGGTTGGTTTGGAGTTGCCGGACACGAGCAGTCTCACGCACCCGGGTGCCTTAGATGTAGTCGACTATAAGGATCCATGTAAAGCTGGTACTGTGATCTTATTTGTTTACTACTACTATTTATTCAATTATCGTACACATGCATTGTTTTGCGTAATATCAAAATAGTAGTTAGACACAGGACACAGAACTGCTGCTTTCACAAATGTTGTTGGCCAACTGTTACTGTAGGTGCACCGCAACTGACAACTGATACATCTGAACACAACATGCATTCCTTAGCATGATGTTCACTACGTAAACTAGCTTGTCAGATGTAGGCAGTTAGGCTATAGTTGCCAATAATAGGCAATAAATAATATTATAGCACCTGTCTAAAATGTAGGCTACCAGTGAAAAGTCCTCCAGAGACCTTTGAAGCACTGTAATACTTGCTTCTCTAAATAAGAGTTCCACTAAATGTTCCATTAAATGTTGTTTAAAATACAACATTTTCAGGAAAATTCTTAAATACTGTTGTTTAATTTAGTGGTTCACAATTGCCAGGACAATGAGGGGCCACAAGATGTTTTAAATATTTTTGAAATAATTCATAGCGGAAGTGCTTTTTAGAATCAGTTGAGCTTCCTTGGCGGGCTCACGGGTCAAAACGTCTGATTTACGTGTGGTTTATTGACGCCTATTAAATCCCAAACTGTTGAAATGTCCACAAGCTACCAGTCCTCCCTGAGGAGGTTGCCTGGAAACCAGAAGTCACTGAGGCCAGGCCAGAGAAGTCCTCAGCTGGATGCCCGTAAAATCCCTCGGGCGGCATGCACGGCGGGGGTGACAGCCATTTACAGTCACCCTGTGCATGAATGACTTCACTTCAAAGGCTGAGGCCAGGCCTGCTATGTCCATAGTATGCTATGTGGGACAGTCTGGCCTTCACTAGTTGCTACACCATATTGGGGAATTAGGGATTCAGTGGAAAAACCATACTTTCTGTCACTGGCTAATGGCTCATGGTAAATTACTTTCAGTTAAAAGTTCTTTGCTGAGTGTGCCTGATGACAATAACCGGTTGATTAACTCTATTGATCATGCAGTTCATTTAAATAGAAGCTTTTGTCAAATTCTACCCCAGAATCTTCAATAATACACAGTTGAGATTTCAGTTTCTTCAGATTGCATCAAGCCACAACCAGTGTCAGAACATCTTAAAGAGACTTCAAGGTTTCAATGTACAATGTACAGTATTAAAATATCTGCTGTCATTGGATGAATAAGATTAAGATAGGATAACAAACGTCATATAGATTTAAAAATATGTAATATAAAAGCAGCACTCTGGATAAAAGTAAAAATGTTAATGTAAGTATATCAAGACCTGAAGTAGACAGATATTGAATAGGAGAGTATATTTTATAATGTGAGATTGTGAGAAAATATATACAAAGTAAATAACGTACTGTATATAGACTAATATTTCAGTTAAACTCCAAAACACAACCAGTATCAACTGCAGTAATCAACTGATGAGGTAGCCTATGTCATATGTCTAACTAAATATTGAATCTATTTCTAATGTAATAAATAAATAATTGGGTACACAGTCATAACTTGTCAGGCAAGTGATAAGGTAGGGTTTCCTGCCAACTTCATAGATTACTGCTCTTAGCTTTACCTGCACGTTCCCCATAGAAAACAATCCCAATACTTTGTTGTCTGGCTGTCCCTTAATGTACGACTGGATGAAGTGAGAATTAGGCTACATCTTTTACTTTCAGACCAATCAATACCAAAGTAAAGCACATTGTGTTTGGTCTTGTATTTTTACTGTGTCTAATAGTTCTTATAATTATTTTAATATGTGTACAACTGTCACTCTTAATAACAAATCGACTACTCTGTGTTTCAATAATTCTAAAGATTATTTCATATGAAAGCCAGGCAGCAGAAATATGACAGAAACTGCTTGTGTTGTTTTTAATGTTCCTCGTTTGTACTCATTCAGCGCTCAGTACTAACAACAGTCGTTGGTACTCGTGTGTGTGCACGTGTGTGTGCGCTCTTCAAACATGGGGTCAGCCTCACAGATCACTCTGGGCCTCCTATAACAGTCATAGATATGGACTCGGCACGTGGTAGTTCCCAAGACTGAGTTGGCTAATGAATAGAATGATGTGGATGAATGACGGATATAAAGTGTACACCGTTCAATGGTTCAATCTATATAACCCACAGTGACCTCAGGTTCATTTAACCCACTGCTCAAACAACGTAGCCAATAAGTAGGCATAGCTATAGTGGGTGGGACTGTGTGTATATGAATTTTTGTGCAATGCTGGACCCATAAATAACAATATATTACAATTTGCTAAGATAAGTTTAAAGTTTAAAGTCTAAAGTTTAAAAGCTAATATATTACTTCACTCCCTGGATTATTTTGACATGTTTTTTTGACACTCATTTCCGTGCTCCAGCTGCCTATTTGGGGGACATTGCCTTAGATGAGGAAGACCTCTTCATGTTTAACCTGGACAAGACTTTACAGCCTCTCAACCAATCACACACAGGTATGCTAGTCAGAATCAATAAACTGTTATCACTATAATAAATAATAAAAGTACAGTGCTTTAGTCCGTTAACTATTTTAAAGCTGCCCAGGACATTTTTGGTCAAATATGAAATGTGATGTTCGTGTGGTGAATGTAAATAACCGACTATATATATTTTCTGGCTGTTACCGTATGTCACAGTGAACAGTTCAGTTCCTGGTGGAGGCGTGAGGAACAGGAGAGCCGTGGGCAGACGGGATCTGCAGCGATGGAGGCGGGCAGCCACCTCCAGATCTGAGCGCATCTGGCCAGAGGGAGTCATTCCGTTTGTCATCAGCGGGAATTTTAGTGGTGAGTTACATGAACCCCAACAGAGGGTCCTTCACCCGCAGCACTGTCTTCATCGTGTTGCAATAATGTCCTTACTGGCTGTTACTGGCTGTTACTGGCGGTTACTGGCGGTTACTGGCTGTTACTGGCTGTTTGAGGTAAGGAAACGATTACGTTTGCTGCCTATTCATGAAAACCTTTGCATGTTAAATTCTTCTGATTATAATCTGGTGTCAAGGTACGACAATGATTGAGGAGTTTTTATTAATGTCAAACAGCAGTGAGAGAGTTGGCCGAACTTAATGGTATTAGTGCCCCCATTGGGACATGCGCTGTTTGGTTTAGGATTGATCAGTTACCACGTACTGACTGTAGGGGGTGTAATGTAGTTAAATGAAAAAGTTCAAGATTGTATTTTTAAGGAAAGATAATACTGTCACATACTGTAGTCAACAAGAGCTACAGGATATACACATAGCCGTAGTGTGTTCATGCATGCATCCAAATCCTTAAGCAGTTCATTGAGTGAATCTGTGGCTTTAACCCATTGTCACAGCTAAGCCCTCTGTCTTGCAGGAAGCCAGCGAGCCATATTCTCCCAGGCCATGCGCCACTGGGAGAAACACACCTGTGTAACGTTCATCGAGAGGACGATGGAAGACAACTACATAATTTTCACCTACCGGCCTTGTGGGTGAGATGGGTGCTTTCTCACTGTTTACCTCCAACAGAACGTCCTCCCATGGGTTCAAGGCAAACGTTTTTGAAGTGTATCCAGTGATGAGTTGTATACGCTATTTCTTTACTGCTGCCCTTAGTTTTTCAGTGGCCTATAAAAAGAGCTGCTGTCTCCACACACTTGTTATTGCTGATAATATGGCTTTCTATGTTCAGTCACTGACTGAAAGCCTAAGTTAATTTCCAAGCGTAAACCAGGTTTGTATTAGCTTGAGTGGAGCTTGGTGGAGTGACCTCTGACTTTTGGGAGGTCATTTGGGTGGGGTGGTTGCAGTTGAGATGTTGGTGGCGGGTGCGCTTTTTGTCGGCTTCATTTTTGGTTCGTTTGGCGGTTTGCCGGCCCCGTTCTGATCAAGGATTTTTACACTGTTGCATTGATTTCAATGGACTGAGTATTCTGCTTTGTTTTGAGTGTCAAACCTTAAAGAACTCTTATTGAAGATTTGGTCTTGGTCACATGTCCAAGTGCTGCCCCCTACAGGTGCTGCTCTTATGTGGGGAGAAGAGGCGGAGGGCCCCAGGCTATCTCTATAGGAAAAAACTGCGATAAGTTTGGCATAGTGGTACATGAACTGGGCCACGTGATTGGCTTCTGGCACGAGCACACACGCCCCGACCGCGACGAGCACGTCAGCATCGTCAGAGACAACATCCAGCCAGGTAGCATTTACCCCCAGTACTTTACCTGCTGCTGAATACATGTACTTACTGTAGCCCTACCTGCTGCTGAATACATGTACTTACTGTAACCCTACCTGCTGCTGAATACATGTACTTACTTTAACCCTACCTGCTGCTGAATACATGTACTTACTGTAGCCCTACCTGCTGCTGAATACATGTACTTACTGTAACCCTACCTGC
>JAODLI010022170.1:0-21741 GCA_027575585.1 Percopsis omiscomaycus | reverse complement strand
GTGTGTGTGTGTGTGTGTGTGTGTGTGTGTGTGTGTGTGTGTGTGTGTGTGTGTGTGTGTGTGTGTGTGTGAGATTGTTAAACATTCGTATAGCTGTGCGCAGCGTGCGTGATTTTTTTTAACCGCCCCGTCTGCATTTCAATTACCCCCCCCAATCTGCTTTCTGTTGGAGCCGGCTCCGAGGCTAACGCACCCTTAACCCCTGCACTAAAGCAGTGCACTGCCAGCATTATCCCAACCTGCCAGTGACCCATTGGCACCAGTAGTTCTAGTAACACCACGGTGGCAAAATCCCACTGGGAGCAAAACTTCATAGTGAATCCTTTCACTGGATGAGTTAGAGAGCAAATGTGAAGGATGAGAAAAAATGCGTGAAAATAGTAGTGAGATAAAACAGTGGGGTCAGTGTCGGAAAATAGCCAAAATACAAAAGGCTAAAAGATCAGAAGTTCTGTTATGAAACTGTTTTTTTCATAGAACAGTTATTATTGTATATTATATACTGCATGTTTAAAAACATAGTGCTCTCTGCAGGTTTCGATAAAGCACCGTCATTTGTTAAGATTGAGCGTAGGCAATGCTACAAAAAAAAAGAAAGTAAACCTATAAAAAAAAAAGGATAAAGAAATGCCTCACCACACGCCATCTTCAGAAACGGTGATGAATAATGAGGAGAAACGGCTAGCAAAATGTTGACTAAAATCGTAAGTACAGAAAGACCAAAGCAACAGGAGGAGAGAAACAGAGACGATAAAAAAGAAGGGAAAGAGTTGTTCCGGGGTGGTCCTCTCCATGGTGTGCTCCTCAAGTTTCAGAGCATGATGTGAGATTGTGTCTGGTAATGGTTGTAAGGCCTCTGCAAAGACAGGCCATTGTTCTCCATCATGTCCTCTCGGGGCAGTTACATGCGCTCATTAATAAAGCCATGACCCGCTCTACGGAGGAGCTTAGGAGACAATAATGCCATATGATACCAGCTTTCTTTGGCAGGCCAACCCTGGCATGACTTAGCTTGCTGACCCAATTTTGCCATGGCATTAAACACAACAAAAAAGGTTCTTTCAGAAGTTAAAGGGTGACTCTTTATGGCAATAAACAAAGTTTTTGTATAACAACGTTTTCAATGATACTCAAACTTATCGAAAAAAGTTCTACATGAAAATAAAGTTTTTTTCTAACTACAGCCAAATAACATTTAATGCTAAGCAGAAAAGAAAAAAAACACTGCCTAAATTCTTTAGATATGCATAAAGTATGACTATGTACACAAACTGCAAATAACCATCAGAATATAAGGAAAATAATGTTCCTGTCGAAAACCTAAATAAATTAAATAAAGCTAGCCCAAGGAGCCTAGAGAATATTTTACATATGAGCATTAATCTATGACATGGAGTGATTAAACTGCCTCTAGATTTGTGTTAACTACCCAGGGTGCATAGGGAGAGGACCAGGGGTCTGTAGGGAGGAAGGAAAGCCGCCGCTAGTGTCTGGGTACATTCAGGAAGTGTGCTGCACACACATACACACACACGTTATTCCTTGAAGACCCTGGAGACAGCACCTACCTACGTTTGCCGCCATTCCAGCTGTAACAAATGACATGTCCACGTAGCCACTGCTCTGCGACTAACACACACACACACACACACACACACAGTCTAATGAATTAAGGTTTCAGAAAAGGTTTACGATTAGCCGACCTCGCTTGTGGCAGGAAACCACAATGCCAAAGTACACACATAAAATACACACACTAAAAAACACATGGCCATTTCACTGGGCTATCATCGCACATGCATAGGAAAAGGAAAAGGTGTACCTTCCATTCCTTTAATATTTTACGGAAAACTACATGCATAAATTTACAATTTATATCTATACCCAGAAGTCAGCTGAATCACACAGGAGACAAACAAGGGCGGAAGGAAGGAAGGAAGGAAAGACGGATGGATGGACCAATGGACAGACGTGCGGAAGGGGGGAAGGAAAGCACAGTCTAGAAGCACCTGCAACAGGTGAAACGTGTTTAACATTCAGGTAATAAACTTGCGTGGCTGGCTGTTTTTCCAGCTGTTTCAATGATGATCATATACGAGTTAGTTCTGAGGCTTGACTGAGAGAAAAGCACCACAGGTAATTCATTGATGGAAACAAAGCAGTGGAAGAAGAAACAAACCTGTGCAGCCGTTAGTTTTTGCCCAGGTGTGGCGCAGGTAGCATTATGGCATGCCCACGCCAAATCTGTGTTTTCCAAAAAGCTGGCAAACCACACTTGCAGTGTGGACAAAAAGATAGTCAGTCAGCTCAACACAGATGAACGCTTTCAGGGAATAGCACTGGCACTAACAAAATAGTTTAAACAGGTACTGCACCACCTTAAGTTCACAAGATCAAGTTCTCAGCCTATAATATTGGGACATGGGAATGGATTAGATGAAAACACAGGTCTTTATTTATGACCAGAGAAATGCAAATTTCTATATTTCAGTGTTGTGTGTGTGTGTGTGTGTGGGGTGGGGGGGGGGGGGGTATTCCCAAGTTTCTGTTATGCAAATGAGGAGCGGTGAAACAGCCAGACATATGACAGCTCCTCTCATGAAGGGAACCCTCTATGTCCCCCTGCTGCTACAGCGGTCAACAGAAACGCTTCATTATAACGCAAAACCCACACACATTCACAAGTGCCACACATCTTCATGTGAATGGATGACAAGAACGCACAGGAACAGGGCGTTCAGGGCTCGGCGGGGATACCACAGAGCTCAGTAACAGACTAGTCTCAGTAAGAGACCAAGTCTGTGGAGTGCCTTTCATATGTGCATAGGATTAACTTTTCCAGAAAAAATTAAATAAAATAGTTAGCAGGGCTGGCTTGTCTCACCGACACCCACCCCCAGGACAGGCTTCAGAGTTAAAAATAGGCCGTGTTTATTCTGCGGTTATGTTGTCGGCATTTATATTAAAAGTATTGCCCTTGGGTGAGAGATTTGTAATGTGAGCCATTTCAGTTAACTACCTGCGATTTTTTTCCAGTTTATGCTGAAAACCTCCTCATATTTTGGTATGCGATCAAAATATACGAGATGCAAAATGCTTTTTGTTCAAGTTTGTTAAGCGTAATAGCTCTGCTATTATGCAAGCCTGCATGGAGTAAATATATTTTTAAATATATATATAAATATATATCAACATTAGTAAATATATCACCATCATATTCTGTGAAATTCACAGCAACAGGCTGCATGTGTGGAAGGGGTTTGTCTACCCATCAGCAGCCAAGACATGCCAGCAGGAACCCAAGCTGGCTAGCAGGGCTTTTCAGAAAAAGAGCAACACTGACCTGGGACCAGCCAGCCAAAAAAACTGGAAAAATACTAGGGCTTTCAGAGAAAATAAAGAGCAAAAGCAGTTATTACATTCAGAACAGTGGATAAAAATGGGGAATGTGGGCTTGAGACATTGGCTGTTTCACCTAGCTAGCCACCACAGGTTCCAGACACCCACCTGTAAATTCTTGCTCTAGGCACTCAAACAATTCAACTACCAAAAAAAAGAAATGTGGGCCATACTGACTTCAACGAATAAACAAAACTAACCACAGGATACAAGTGGAAAGACACCATAACATCAGATAAACATTTTTCCAACATGATATCACAGCACGCATGTTTGATCAATCAGCAAGTTTGCTGAAGTAGCATCAATTTAAAGAAAACACCAGCGATCTTAGACAGAGGATATTTTCTACATTAGAGGCAAGGCAACTGAGTTTTATTCCAGTTGAAGGCAGGGCATTGTTGACATCCCAGTATGAGTAATTGCCCACTGTAACGTTAAACACCTGTGCCTACTTGGCTCTCCTAATGCCTGTCTTCCGTTACTGGCGAGTCACCGCTGATTAAATAGGGTGGATGCTTAGAAGACACAGAACGCACCTCCAAAACATTGACAAAGTAAAAACAGCTGTTGCCACAAGGGATGTTAACTGTTAACCGACAAAAATAATTTTTGACCAAATAATGCTATCAGTTAAAAATTTATATATATATATATATATATATACATATACATACACACACTCTATTGGCTATATATTTTATTATTAAAAAGTAATTTTTTATATATTAAAAAGTAATTTAAAAAGGTTTGCTGCATGGTAGAAGAAAAAATGCCGGTGGTTTTAACTTAACTCACTCCTGAATTACAAATCCGGCACAGGAGAAGTCTCTCTCGCTTGCGGCGCTTGATGGTCGCGCTTGGTGTTCCTCGTCACGAAGCGGTCGATTGAACCACTACGTGCTAGCACAGCTATCGATAGCTTCCTCAGCGTTATTGTTCCAATTTTGCAGCTATCATAAGACTTTTACATGCAGCAAAGCCCTTTACGGTGTCATAAAATAATTAGAACAATAAACCTTTTTTACAATAAACAAACTGCCTGAGCTATTTCACCCTCAAATTTACGACCACTTCCGGACCCACCACTGTACCAGCAGACAAGATATTTTTCCACCCGTTTGTGCTGTTCAGCAGTTCACCTGTGGGGATCCGACCCGATGCAGGACTCTGCTGTGCGGGAGTATTTCGACCCGAAAGAACAACAAGGTTATTTATAAGTAGGGATGTACGCGGTTATTAGACTAGACGATTAAACGTTAAATGCAAGTGTCTTATTATTTTATGAATGTACACATTTTAATTACATATTAACCAGGTTTCCGCATCAATGAGAGGTGCGGGTGCCTCTGTTATAGCTATCTTTTGTATGAGCACTTCCGTCAAGGAAATTAGTTGTTAGGAACATCCCCATTTGTAAAATATGCAACACATGGTTCTACACAGAGCACTCAATGGTTCTACACATTCAAAGTGTGTTTTCATTTAGTTAATCTGTAGTGTAGTTTTTGTAGAAAGTTTGCAGGCTACTATTTAGAATGGACACACTCGTACATTGTAAATAGTACATTTTAATGTTGTTGGTTAATAATTAATGATCGGTTAACGAGCGTTGGTTAACGGTCAATGTATGTGGCTAGAAGGGAGTGTTCATGTCAACATGTGATTGTATGAATAAAAAAAAATAAAAACACAAAGCGTGTTTATATGGGTGTGAGACACTTAGTCCATCTTTGTCTTAGGAAACATCTTTTTTCTTATTTGTCTCATGAGAAATTAGCTAAAAGCTTCTGTACACTAGATTTTTTGCTAGCCTGTTATGAATACGGTACATAATTCAATAATAAATTATTATGAGTTATTGATTATTATTAATAATCAATAACTCATCCCCAAGGATGCATATTTTGCAATGGAAATACATTGTAAAAGTTTATACTTGCATTATAACCCCCCCGTATATTGAGTTCAGTTCGGTGATCTGTTTGTTCCAACTCCCTAAATCCCTGGAAATATACCTACTGTTATGCAAATAGTGTTTCTGCCGTGAAATTGGAATTATGAGTGGAGCTGAGATGCATCTGTGCCCGAGTGCTGCCAAGCACAGTAAGTTTAGGAGATTGCGCAGGCAGGTTACAATGCATACATGCAACAGAAACAAGCCTAGACTGGCAGTGCTTCAGGGAGGGTAAAGGACATAGAAAACTCCACGCTTACATGCCCATTATAGACAGTGTGTACCCAAGGTAACGGTCCCAACTCCCTCCTAATTAGCAAGCTCTGGAATTTTCTTCAGCTAACAAATCTCCTGGACACACTTTCATCTTCCAAAACAACCTTGTGCTACAGGGGTGAGCACTGGGTTCAAAGTTCAAAACATCAGCTCAGGTCACTTCCTGATTCATCTTCAGAAGCAGCAAACCAGTGGAAGGCAAAAAGACACAGTGGGTTTCACATCGCACAATACCCCGGATGCAATTAAACAAAAAGATAGGAATGGGAGGCAGAGTACACAAGGAAGTAGAGAGGTGAGGATGTTGAGATAATGGGTATTTTTGTCAGATACCATCTAATTGCCATTCTGGGAGATGTGAGGAGAGTAGCAGGGAAACAGCAGTAGAAGCCGAGGGAATGGTGTTCTACACAAACATTTATAGTAACTATCTTTCCTTGACCTTTTCAGGTGGTTTATGAGAGGCTGGGTGTTACATATAATGTAGGCTACACATGTATAATAGCCACTGCAAAAAAATTGCTAAAAGTAATCAAGTAATTCTTAATCTAAGCAATTTTACATTTAAAAGAAGTGAATCCGGCCATTTTAAATCAAGTTTTACAGTCAATTAATATGAACCAAGGGCAGATTTTAAGACTTAATTATAGAGTACGGTTAAGATTTACATTTTTGCTGTATAGGGTAACCTGTGATGTTCTGACCTAGGTCTGAAAAACGACTCCTGCTTCTGTTGTCTGGTGCTCATGTTGACAAAATTTACAGGACTAGGCTAATCTGTACAGTATATGAAATGGGTTTTAGGGGGACAAACGCATTGGGCAAAATTCTCTTATCGCTTTAAAGTTTTGTGCGTAAACTATAAACAGAACCATTAAACTGAACTATTTGCATTGCAAACAAAAGTATATTTCCGTAAAAGAGCTTGTTAAATGAAGGTCAGTTGTGAATAATCTGCACAGAGATAATCATACATTCATCATCATCATAATCATACACAAGTATACTTTACTAAGAACAACACAATTATACAATTCTCAGGCAACCCAATACTAACAGCAAAGAAACTTAAAAAAAAAGCTGTTTTTTAAATAAAATAAAACTTATCTAGGCATTCTAAACCAACAAGTTTAATTCCCCAGGAACATAAATATAACCTATCAATCGTTCAACCCCTGACATCTGTCTGCACGGACGATGCTGCCTTCAACTGGCAATACTCCTGAAAGACCTGTTCAACAATTTTTATGATAAAAAAAATACATACAAATACAAATTAAAAAAAAAAGACAGCTAAATCTGAGCCACAACACTTATTAAACTAACTAAAGACAGGTTAACAATGGTGGTAGAAGGAAGATCTCATTGCTCTAACACAGTGCCTTGCAGCCCAGTCACAGCCTTGCCCTAAGGACTGTCAACAGACTTATTAAGGATCCGGTCAGCGATACTCAATGCTGAAATCAGCCCGTTAGTGACATTTTAGCAGGTAATCTTGCTTCGACAACAACCCGGAGTGTTGCTGACACATTTTCCTGTCACATTCCAAATTTTTATTTTTTTTAAATACTTAACTGTGCACATTCAGAAATGTCGAGTTTCACTTGGGAAAAGGAAATCTGCCGGGTCATTTGAGAGACGGAAATTTAAACCCTAGAGACGTGATATTTTTTTTTTTCTTTCCACAATTCCAGTTTACAGATGGCTGCAAGGAGAGAACTTAGACTAACTGAGCTGACCTTCACGACCCCCGAGTGTGAGAAGAGGCGTGGCCTCATAAAGGCGAGTCATTTAATCCCCCCTAACATCAGAGAGCTCCATGCAAACTGGCATGACAGGGGCCCCACACACACATACACACACTTCATCCCCACCCCCAGTGCCTAATTCAACAGGTTCCCTGGCACACACAGCCTCGCGCCCTGGGGGAAGAAGCCTGGCTTACTGCTACATATTCACAGTCATATCCTCACCCCAAAGTAAAGCAGCTATCCAAATAAAACTAAAACCTGCACCCTGAGGAGAAAAACTGGGGATAAAAAAAGAAAAACGCTAGCAGAAAAAGTTTTAAACCAGTTCAGGAAGAACAGCACTTCTCGGCCACTGAGCGTTTTTAGGTCTTCTGAGAGTCTATACATGCAAGACAGAGCCTAGCAGAGACGCGTAAACACAGAGGGAGAGAGAGAGAAAGAGGGAGAGTTATAAAAGAGGGAGAAAACATTCTGATCTCTGCGCCGTAGTAGGAGCTCCAACTGTCTCCTCATCGGGAATGCAAAGCCTTCACTAAAAGCCTGTGTGTGTTTGAGAGAGGGGCATGGGGGTTCTTGCAACGGTGTGTCTGGGGCTGTCCCCTTGCTCCCCTTATTCTCCCCCAAAGGCTCTTACGGCCCACCCTTCCATTCACACCCCTCCTTTCTTCCCTCCCTCTCTTTTTCAGGGCGAGTTCATTTCGAGTCTCGCCCATTGTGGCGAGTGAACGGGTTGCCTCGCTAAAGGGGTGGTTGATGAGAACCCTGATGGGAACCATGCTGCCAGGTCAGCCGTGTGTTGGAGCTATCTGAATAACCCTCGCAGGATTCTGGGAAAAAAGAAATATTCAAAACAAAGAGTATTGGGGGGGGGGGGAAATCACACATAGGTCCTTTTCTCTCCCGCCTCATTGTGTGTGTTCCTAATCAGTTCGCCTGAGACAAGGGGAAAAATAAAGAAATATTGAGTGAAAGGAGGTAAAAGAGGGCCAGAGAGAGACAATAGCGGTATTAAAAAAAAAAACAGAATGTGAATAAGTGAAAGTGAGCTGATTAAGAGCGGCCAGCAAATTACCTTTCCTTTTTTTTTTTGTAATAAGCAGAGTATCTCAGATAGAAGACTGATGCCACATCCACACTAGCACGGACATTTTTACACGGGTAAAACTGTTTTTGACCATTAGGCCACACTACCACGTCCGATTAAAAAAGTATGAGTGTCCATAATGAAACAGTTACTCCAGGGGAAAACGCATAGTCATTGACCTGTGCATGCTCAGGTTGTTAAACAATTACAAATTTACATTTACAGAATTTAGCAGACGCTTTTATCCAAAGCGACTTTAGTACATTTGTAAAATTAGTACATTTGTCAACAGTTGAACCGGTTAACCACCAGTTTTACAAGTAGATAACATTCTCCAAAATAAGGACAGCATCATGTAACAAGGTTACTTTACCTATGCATTTGCACAACATTACTCTAAGGTTTTTACAGGTTTTTACATTACAATTAGGTCATTAGCAGACGCTTTTATCCAAAGTGACTTAGAATTACATGCTGCTATTACATGGAGAAGATAGGAGTTAGGCATCTTGCTCAAGGATGCTTACAGGTAGGCCATATCTTGGGCTCGAACCCATAACCATACGACCAAACTCCCTCCGTGTCATGCAATTTTTCGGACCTTTGGCTAGATAAACATTGAAGCAGCTACAGATAAAGAATGGAAGAGAGTTCTTGAAAAATTGCCCATATTCCACACTGACTACATTTTGCTTTTGGCCGCCGAAGAGATATTCGTCCCAAATTCTCAAATAGAGCTAGACATGAGAGGGTGTGCGCTTGAAAGCACAGGCTTCTGTTAAAACGATGAAACCCATTTTTTTAAAGCCTAAACAGTAACAGCTCTTTTGCAGTGGAGCAATGTGGGGAAAAGGGTGAAAACGCCAGTCAGATAAACGATCCAGTCTGCCCTGATAGATTTAAAGCCAACAGCTGGTGGAGATGGGAAGAACATCAGCTTCTAGCTCGGACACCACAGGAGAGCCAAGCAACGCTGTGCTAGAACGTATTCACACTGGCAGAAATCATAGGTTTAATAGAAATTAATGTTGAAAGTTTTAATTATGTTTTACAATGTGACTTTTGTTTTACAATACGAGCCTCACAGCCCTGGCACCCGAAGACCCAATGTACATTTTAAAAACATGCGATTGACAAGCAAGGGATTTCTTAATTTAAGTGCGTGTCTGTGTGTGTGTCTTTGGAGGGTTTTGGAGACCCTGGGATGGGTGGGGGTTGGGGGGGGAAATCAGATTGACAAGATGCCCGAGTAATTCCGTACCTGGATCGAGGCCAAAACACACACAAGCAGCCCCCACATCGAATGAAAAGGTGGCCCTCAGCTCGACTCTCCCTTGCATTGTGACTGCTAGATAGAGGCGAACAGAAACAGCAGTGCTGCACGGTTTCCATGGCTTTCATACAAGCCTGGCATTTTAAAGATTGATATGAAAACCATCCCCCCAGTGCACATAGCGCTGGTGCACCTTTTGCAGCTGCTAGTGGAAAACCTCGCGTTTTCAGAAAGTGAAACATGAAAGGGTGCAGAACTTCCCCTCGGGGATAAACAAAGTGCTATCTTATCTGTTAAAAAGTGTTGTTTTCAATTAGAAGCAACACCATTTTGGATAAATTAAAGAATGTAAAGTAGGTCATCTATGCATTAGTGTTGAAGCACATCTGTAGTAGCAGTAGAAGCAGGCACAACTATGGCATCGAGATTATAATTGTCTATAAAACCAGAATATATAGAGCAAGAGAACTCAGAAAATCTGCAATAAGAATCTGGAAAGGAGCAACATTTCAAGTGGAAAGAGAACAGAGAAGCAGAGCTTTCAGTAGAGCCACAGAGGGCTCGTAAACCGCTGAGGCCCACCAAGATTTATGGTTGGACAAGCGGGGAAGAGCGCTGCAATCTCAACACAATGCATGACTGGCTAATGCGAAGCACCTGTGGTTCCGACAACCTCTCGTACAACTGGGGAGAGAATGACGGCGTTTGTCAAAAAAACGATCTTTTTGTCTGCATGTGCGACCAGTGACACGGCAAATTTATTTTGGTTTGTTCCCCTGTCCTCTACACATTCTTTTAGCACTCGACTTTTATTTAAGTTGTACCGTTCGCATTAGCTCATCTTATCAGCAAGCACTGCGCCGAGTTGCCTGAAGCACTTCACAAATTATTAATAGAAGGCTATATGGATTCAGTATTTCCCATTAATTACCCATAATGAACCGAAAATATTTTTACACTTCTAATTCGCTTTTGCAGCTTTTTCTCTGTCTTGCTTTGCACACTGCCCGTGGATTGCCAGTGGATTTTACCCACCCCGCCCCACACTTACTGTGTAATTTGCTCATGATATACATTGCACTGCACTGATCGTGCAGTATTAAAGGGCCGTTGAGATTACCATTCGTGAACTGGGTTAAACTCTCATTTACCATGCTTTGTGGGAGACTTTTTTGGCCGTAATTTTTTTTACAAGAGCACAACATTTTTTAAGAGACCACAAAGTTCTTCATAGATCTAGCCTCTTAATTTTGCTCTCAAAGTGCACCAGATTGATGCATTTAACTTTAAAATGAAGAGACACCCCAAGACAGAAAAAGATAACTAGAGAAATAGGCAGCAAATAAAAAATAAAGGTTTTTTTCTTCATAGGTGGCTGTGGACACAAAGCACAGGCTAACAATGGCTGTTTGAATGTACAGCCTTGGAGACGAGGCACAGAGACGAGCAATTAAGCTTTAAAGCTGTGCTGCAGAGAACCAAGAAAGAATTCAGATGTCTTTCTGGATAACCACAAGATCACTCCCCTCACCCATCTCCCTACAATCTCCCTGCTTTAGAGAAATAGTTTGCAAACTTTCTAACTAGTGACCTCCAAAAAGAAGTTGCCGATTATAGCTTTGGCTATAAACAACTTACTACACAAATGTACTCTGGGCAAGACAACAACAAAAAATACACAAACAGAAAAAGAAAATTGTTTAAATAAATACTAAAAAAATAAAATACTAAAAAACTTTATACAAAGAAGCATAGAAAAAAGAGAACTGAGTGTAATGTAAAAAGGGAGAAAGGAGGTACAAAGCCAGGATGGCTATTGAAAGTGGGAGAGCAGTACAGCCAGGGTAAAGACAGAAACAGATAGAAATAGACACCAGACAGACATGTAGAACAGGCTTAACCAAACATGTGTCGTCCGAGTACAAGAAAATAATGGAGCAAAGATGGATGGGGGGCTCTCTGATACCCTCTCATTGAATGTTACTCTTGGACCAAACCCAACCCAGAAAATCACAGCCTAATGATGGGGCCAGGGCTACCTTAAATTTCTCTTTTCCTGTGCAGCCTTCCTTGCCTCAAATTACTATCAATATTCAATTAGGGAGCCTTGAATACTTGACAAGTATTCAAGGCTCCCCAATATCCCACCTCCTCCTCTAACCAGGAACCACTTTCGGGCCAATGAGAAAGGATTGAAGTCCTTAAACCAACCTAGTTACATTTCCTTTGTAAATAATCAGCCAGTGAGGGACAAAATATGCCCTCATAGCATAGAACATGGGTCATAGCAGCTTGGACTTGTTCACAAAGTGATGTGTAATCTCTTTTGTCTTCCAAGACGACTAGCATGTCCTTGAAATGCCTGGGTTACACCAGGTATATATTCCTAATATTCCTAAAACTGTAAATTAAAGCCGAAATAAGGGACAGGACCATTATATTTTATTGGTATAGGGTCCCACAAAATGTATGCAGAAGATCAGCTTAGCAGACATGTCAGAAGTAGTAAGAAAGAATAGGAGTGAATGGGGGATGAATGCAACTGCGAGTTGTCAGTGTAGCACCTTCCATGGGTTAATTTATGCTTCACATCAGTTTGAGGACTTAATATTACCAAAGGGGTAGGGAAGCTACACAGTTGAGTGTTTAACAAAAGTTTAATTCCACATTAAGGCCTTCCAACACATTGTGACAAATATTAATGTGGTCCACTTAATAAAATGTAAAGTCAACCAACCCTTTCAGATGTTACGTTTATCAAAAGCCTCTTGTGATGCCAACGGGTGTACTTTCAATTTTCAAGAACTTAAATTCTGCAAAGCTTTTTAACAAAAAACAATGACCACTGAAAAACTGTCTTGATAGCGTGATGGATCGACTTAAAAAGTCGGTACACCTACGCTTTCCTGGATAATTGAGTAACTCAATGACAGATTGTACACATTTGACCCTGTGACTCAAAGGCACTGACAGGGCCAGCCTCAAATTACAGATCCAGCAGAGAATGAAGGGCGGGGTGGATAGAGGTAAAATTACGTTGGAAATGCCCATGCTAAAAAAGTTTGCTTAATAATGAAAGCTCCGGAGTGTGACCAGAAATGACACAGCACGGCTGATAGCCTACATGAGATGTTCAGTGTCTAATTGTCGAGAGGTGATCAGAAATAATCAAAGCATTATAAATGCACTACATGGGTTTATCCACTATTTAAGTGTCATAGTTTTGTGTAGGGATGTCCTGATCAACTTTTTTTGGTATCACAATCCGATACAATAATGAATATATGTTGGTATATTAATTAACAATCTGAACTTTTATTTTGAATTAAAAACTCTAGATACGCTACTTCCTGTTTAGAGTGTGAGTAGCAGTAATGTGTCCAGACGGTCAAGAAGGATATGCGTAAGGGTTTATTATCTTGTGTTTTCATCATGCTCTTTTGCTACTAGTTCAACACTTCTGTGTCACGTTATTAAAGCTTCCACTACAAACTCATAGGTGATTGCAGACCTTGTTATAAAGTTCTGGTATAGTTATAAAGTTCTGGTATAGCCGTATCTGAAATGTAGTGTCGTGACTCGGGAGGGTAGGACGTACAGTGGCTCTATAAGTGGGCAAAAGCCTTCATTCTTTATAACCAAAATTGGCTGGTCATCCAAAGAGATCAATACATTATTTTCTCTTTATTTTCCTAGTCTCAACTAAATTTGTCTCGTCTTTTCAAGGTACTCGCCGGTGAAAGCTGCGTTGGTGCTATCTTCGTCGAAATAAGCTTTGCAGGTAGCTGTCGGGCTGCTTTGAGTTTCCAATCTAAAGAATTTCCACACGGCTGACATCGATAGTTTCAAGCTATGCTACTCAGTCCTACTGTAGCGTGTGACAGAAAGTTACAATTTGGGCAAATGACAAAATGGATAAACACGGAAATATTGTAGATCGGGCCCTGTATTGGGCCATGTTTGCCTATCCCAATCAGTTAAAAAATGCCTGGATCGGCTCCGATACCAATGTTTGATATAGATCAGGACATCTCTAGTTTTGTATAATGTGTGTACCGTCCAAAACACCAGAAAATGATATGTACAACAATTTGATAATATATGCTAAATGCTTACACCTGGTCAGATTCCCAATTAAATCTGGCAGGTTGATTTATGGCGTAAAAACGAAAATGTTTATATTACCTCATCACTACACATCTTGGAAAATAGCTCATGGTTTGAACTCCCACCACTATTCCCTGCATCACACACTCCTCACTCCTCATGGGTGAATCCAAGCTCTTTGTGACAAGAGGCAACAGGGCTTTACTCTGGGAAACACTAGCGCTTCCACTGCGCTATTCCAACTGTCCTCAGTGTTTTTAAAAGTGAAAACATTCATTTGTATAAATGAAAATGGAAAAACTATTGCCCATTGCTCTGATGACAAAAAAGGGGGGCAGAGATATACTGAAAGAGCATGAGACTAGGCTTCGCAGTCTCACGTTTACACACCAGCAGAATCAGATGGAGAGTGGAGTCACATCTGAAACAGTGCAGGTGTCAACACGGACGGCAAAGCCGACACATTTCCGCAGTTATTTTCACAGGCAGATAGACCGTTTTCACTGGACGCACATCCATCCAAGCATTTGGAGTGAAAAAAAATTAAATAAACTAGTTTGACGCCATGCAGGGTACTGCTTCAATCAAATTCCAATTAGCTTCACACAAAGTCAGATTTTCACAGCTTGCACTGTCAACAGCATGGCGAGGTGACCTAAATATTCTACTTATCTCTTTTAGATGAAAATTAAGCTGAAGGCATATTTGTCAGAGATCCACGGGCAAGGACATACTGGAGGCTTGAAACGTCAACAAGAAAAAGAAGAAAGATTGGAGCCCGTTAATTAGAACTAATCATATCTCAGCAACAGCTCTGAGAAAAGAGACAAGGAGGAGAGGTTCTCAAGGACACAGAAAGAACCGGAATGAGAAAGAGGGCTCCATATTTTTTTTGGGGGGGGGTGTATGTATGAGTTGCAGTTAACGAATGGAAAGGGACGACGAACAAAAACATCGACAGAAAGAGACGTCTATAGCTTCAGAGAGACAGTGACCAGTGACAAAGGCGGATCTGGGAGGATCAGAGGCAGCCCTCAGAAGCCGTCTCCCAGAGCCGGGATGAAGGCAGCTCAGTATGGAAGGAGAAGATGAAACGCCATTTGGGGCCGGGCCCCCCCGCCGCCTCGTCTCTGTGTTCGGCCCTCTGAGCCCCTGCCTCTGAAGTGCTAAAGCCCCCCCCTACACCCCACATCACACCAGCATGGCACCCTGCACTGCCTGCCATTTGGTGACTCAGTGCAGCTCTGCTTGGTAGTAACACAATGTAGTATGTGTGTATGCTCTAAAATGAGCACATACAGTGCATAAAAACATTTGATCAATGTATTAATGTATTAAAAACACAGGGATGCGATTGGGACAATATAAAAGGTGGAAATAAATCAAATAAAATAACCAGAAAAGAGGATTCAAGAAATGGGCCTTCAAAAGCTCTGGAATAATAAAATCCTAAATCCTTTTAAAAGTTCCAACAGCTAATTAACCTCCTATTGGTGAATAACAACAGCAATAATCATAAAAACATTGCTATGAATACAGTCAAATGTACTGATATTTGGTGCTTTGTTGCCCTTCAAGAAAGCCAGGATTTTGTGGCCAAAGGCCTAATTTGTACTAGTATTTAATAGGAAATGCTTAGGCCTAGAGGCTACACTACTGTTTGTTATTGTAATTTAAACTAGGGTGTTTAGGTGGCAAGCACTAGAATTGCTGTGTAATGTTCAAGGAACATTAGAAACTCGCATTAATATGAACATTCATAAAGCATCTTTATGTGAGTAAATATAACAGTCTAAAAAGGGATCACGTTAAAAATCCACTAACATACAATCACATCCTATGGACATAGTTCAAACACCAATGCTCCAATTAAAGGAGTGCTTCCAACTTCAAGGTGCTGGTCGGTTTGAATGTGCCTGTATGTGTGTGCGTGCTTCAACACTGTCAATATCCGCATAGACATCCGAGAGCGCACCTATAGAAAAGCCACATTTAATGTAACATTGTTACATCGTCCTGGCCAATATATCGACCACTCACGTATTATAACTTTTACAATGAGTGAGGTTTTTGCGTTTGATCTAGGTCAGACGAAAGAAACGAAACCAAAGCATACACTGCGTCTAGTCTGACGTTATATATGACATTAGGAACCAATGCAACTTTGGTGAAAACATTTCTGCCATTTACCTGCATAGTAAAGACTCCCAGCTCCTGTGAAGACAGCCTTTTCATTTGGTCGGCTAAAACTTCTGCTTCTTCCAGAATCGAAAACTCCGTCTCGGCTTCACAATATCCAAAACACAGAAAAGCACAGATCGCGACGAAGCTCCACAAAACAACCATGAAGTCGCAATGTTTATTCCGATTCGTGGTGCGCGTACGGAGCGTTAAAACCCGGGACGTTTCCCCTACCCGCCTCGCCATGATGGCTCGGGGAAGGCTGCTAAGATGCAAGTCCTAACTGGGAATTCGCACTTTTGCAACGACGGCGGGGGAAAACTTCAAGGAACACTACTTTTCAACTTTACCATATCCGTCTCGATCTTTTCTAGAAAATTTAATCGGTCTTGGTCCACACCTTCAATGCATCTTCATGAATATCCTTAAAAGAAGAGCAATCCAGTGGTAACAGAAGGAAAACGATTATTTTATCGGCAAACGTCCTTGATCATTCGCTCCAACTCCTGGTAAGTAGTGTGTGAGCCGGAGCAGCACAATGGGGGTGAAAGTAAGAGGCGTGGAAACAGTGACGTCCTGGAGCCAGGAATTTTGACGGATCGGGGTTTCACGAGTGTTGTCTAAAGACCGAGTGTATACCCCGAGATGGGTCGACCTAAACCAAACTTAAATCCTCAAGCTGGGACTTCCGTGAAACCCAATGGGCTGCCAAACAGTGTTTGGGGGCCCATTGGGTTAACTCCGGTTAATCAATAGTAACAAAAAGAGAATCACGTGTTATTTGTTGTTTGGTTAATATAACTATGGTTATACGGAGGTATAACTTCATCGACCTTCGGGACATCTGCAATCCATCCACGTTTTATCACACATTTCTTGGGGGTACAGAAATTGACTATAGAATATGTAATGAATATCAATGACATTAGCATAAAATAAACCCCCAGGCTATCGCGGGTGGAGCCCACGGGCTCCATTCCTGAAAGGATCCAGTCTCGTTTTTAGCGCAGTCTCAGTGCCAGGCTGAGAAAAATAACTACTTGTAATAAATTCGCAATTCATAAATGCATTTTACAGAATTATAAAAATGACAAACTCGAGATAGCCTGGGGGTTACTTTATGCTAATGTGATTGATATTCATTCTATTCTATTCTATAGTCATAGTGTGATAAAACGTGAATTAATTGCAGATGTCCCGAAGGTGGAAGAAGAAGTTATACCAACATATTACCATAGTTATACAATATTAACCAAACTAAAGACAAACATGCTCTTTTTTTAGGAATCAATCAATGTTATTGGTACAATAGCTCTGCCACCTATACAGTAGGAGCCATCCCCCACCAACCTCTCTCTCTCTCTCTCTCTCTCTGAGAGCCTGTCCATAGACACTGTCTATGGTTTGTTGTTTACATTTTGGACACAGGACAAGGCACTGGAACAATAATTCAATTTATTGAAAATATCAAAATAAGATTAAGATAAGATAAGCAAAAAATAGTAACCAATCACAATATTTTATTAAACAGTTTTTTAAAGATCCCACACCCTTTCAGTTACTACATTTTCATTTACCTTGTTATTCTCTTTGGGGGAAAAATACATTTAAATAGGTTCTATTAATAAGGTGCAAGTGTCATTGGTGAAGTTGGTGAAGAGGTTTGGCACTGACCGTGTGTTGTTGTGACTGAATGCCCTCTGCTTCTGAATGCAGCGTCTGTCTGTGTCCTTGGCTGGAGAGGCAGACAGATGTTTGCATGGCTGGGAGATGCTTTTAGACTCTTCCAAACACTAGGATGTTTGAGGAGTAGTCAGTACTAGTGTGTGCATTGCATACATTATCAAATGCCCAGAATAATTCTCTATGGGGCGGGATTTTGGTTAAAAAGAACTGCATTTTCTTGGAAACTATAAATTATTCACCCCATTAAGCTATTATAAACTTGTAGCCTATAGTAATTAACAGTGGTTCAACAATTCTTTTCATTTGAATCAATCCTGGCTGCAAACATTTGATTGTTGGAATTGGGATTGTTGCACAGATGGTTAGAAGAATGCATACATTTCAGTGATTTGAGAGAGAGGAAAATCCTGAATGAAATTTCTGCCTGCTTTCCTCTGCCCTCCTCCCATCCCCTCCCTCCCCTTCCCCTCTCCTGACCACAGGAGAGGACAAGGTGACTTCATCTGAGCTCTGGTGTCAGTGAGGGAAGTGTTTACGAGTGGGGATAATGTCTGAAAAAATACTGAACACTCAACACTCTCTCTCTTCACCTAACAGGTGTGGCTATGTGCGTGTCCGAAAAAGTGCATGCGGCTGGGCCAGGAACATCCCATTCACAACCCTAAAGCTAGAGAGGTCACGGAGGAGACCAGGCATTTGTACTGAAGCAGCACACAGGCTTATTTTATTTATAAAGCAAAATGACAAGCCAGAATTGGGATTAAAGCCTATTCCTTATTTATTGGAATTTAATCTAATGATCTTTTCAATGGCTCTGCCTTTGCCCTTCATTCATGGCTTGCCAATAACATGGAATTTCACTTTTTGTTAAACCCTTAACTCTGTAGCTTCCTTACCTCAATATTAAGTAATCATGCTGACGTTCAGAAAAAAATAATCCATTGTTTTTGGATTAAATTTGAAAAAATACCTTAGATTAATTCTGCAACAACAAACTGGAGGAACCCAAGAATACATTCTACCAGTAGAGATCAGCTTGTACCCCCAAATGTGCATATTTGTACATAAACGCACACTACACACATGCAAATTCATGTTGTCCTTGATTGTGACCCGTCAAGGTCAGGCCATCAATTCCATTTTTTTTCGATATTGGGAAAAGCAACATCAGAGTATTTCTAATAGCATGTCATAATAATCTCCTTGATTCGTTCACATTCTGCATATAATAGCTCCACGCATTCCCGAATTTTGTTCTGCTGAATGTCAGTTTGGAAAGCACAACCAAGGAGCTGTTAGTCTCGTTGCTATAATTAATGATTATTGTTACACTCTATCTGTCGGATCACTTTCAGACAGCCAGATTGCTGAGCCTGTCTGTTTACAGTAAAAACCTAATCCTGACTGGCATATATCGGCTCTGGGAAAGAACTGCAGGTTTATTTCTAGAAAAATACTTACATTACACATTAAAAGAGGAAGTGTTGCTCGTTAACAAAGACAGAAGGATTTGTTTGACTGGATTACTCAATTTGCATAATTTTAATTACATTGTGGGCATACCAAGCCACCTGGTTTGGAAAGATAAAGGGCAGTACAGGAGAAAGTGAGAGTGATTAGTCCAGGATCCAGGCTCTGGGAATATACATTTAAATGGGATCAGAGGATGGCTGAAATGAGGCACAGTTTAAACCAAACTGTAATCTGTCTTGAAAAATTGCTCTGGCCAAGACTTTTCATCTTGTAAACATGATGAATCTGTTTTTTCTGTTTTCCTTTTCTCTGACTTCTTAAAGTGGTAGACTAAGATTAGATTTCTCAGGCCAAATCTAGATTTGATGTCAATTTATCTCTGTTAAGATAAAGGTCTCCAAGACAGCTGTGAAAAATTACTTTTTGTTTGTAGAAACAAACAGGGAGCTATTGTGTATTTTCTTCTTTTCTTAAGCTGTCCTCAGCGAACCTAGAGGAATTTATGGTGACACAGAAACAACATACTGTAAACGTTCTCAGCCAGGGTTTTCCTGCCAAAACAAGGACTCGCATTTTTGAGGTAACATGATAAATTAAAATTACACTAATATCATTGAAAAAACTCTTTAAGACAACATTTTTACCAAAATACTGCAGAAAAAAATATTTTGATACAAAGGACATTAACCTTCCATGGTAACCTATAAAACATTTAGGGGGTACTTCAATGCTGCCATCTTCGATGTATAGAATATTACACAGTAAACCAGAAAGTTCTATATACTGTATTACCATTTACATTATTGTGTGATATCTGTCACTGTCTGGGTCCTCATTCCTTTTATTGAATGCCTACTTTGCTATAGGGTACAGCCGTGGATTTTGGCTCTTGTAAATGTTACTTTGATGAATCTTTAATTTAACTTTAGAGTCTTTAATACGCTATACGCTATGTTAAAAATAGACGAATAATGAATGTTTTTCAGACAGATAGATAAGACATAAAGATGGACACAATACAACAGAAAAAATTCCACCTGATTTTTTCTGATATTTCTGGAGCTTCGAAGCTGCTGCAAGACACTGTTGATGATACGTTGCATGAGTACCACAGCCATCTTCTGCATCTTTTGGTCTGGGTCGCCCTCAAACCATTTCAGAAAATGTTCTGGGTACAGCTGGTTCTAATGCTCCTCCTAGTTGAGAACCATTAAAAAAACAGAATCTAACTGTTCACGCAACAGCAAGGGAAACAAAATGCTATTTATGTGGAGCTCTGAAAGATACCTTGCGATATGATGCGGTACCATACAATAAACTATATGACGGCATTTGGTTCCAAATATTGAACAATAAGTTTACCCAATTCCCAGTTAAACTAAAAGTGACGTTAGCCTCAGACCGCAAGAGACTCGCATCTATCTAGAGCCAGGGAATGTTGTGGGGACAGCTAGCTCAACACAAATGCAGAACAGGGCAGCATTGGCAGTATTCTGGACACTGCATAGAGATATAGCACAGGGATAAGAGAAAGAAACAGAAAAAGAGAATCATCGCTAGCGACTGCTGAATGCTAAGCTATATTACTTTTACAGCAGTGGCTGGAGAGAATAGTTCACATTATAACCTACGTATATAAGCTACTATATGAATTTCAACTCAATCTAGTCTATAATTTAATTGATTAGCATTTTGTGCTCTCAGTTTTGGGTGTCATATTGTAAAATTGGGCAGATTGACTAGGTGCTGGAGGGGTGGAGTCAAAGAGCAGAGCTCCAATCAGTGCTGTGTGGAGTGGAGTCAGACCCTTTTGCTTGCTTAAATCTTACCGTATACCTTTCTTTATTTGTCAATCAAAAGCATTAGGAGCCCAAGAAAACACAAAGCAAAGAAAGAAATATCTAATAAATATCTACAAGGCGGGGGCGAGAGTTAGGCCATGAGTCAGATACAATGGACACCTGGGACAGAAACCCTGGCACGGCTGAATCAGATAAGCCTGAAGCGTTCAATTCACCCTGGAACCTCAAGCAGCTAGCTGCTAACCCTATTGGGTTTTAATCAGCTGCAGCGCTATCAATCAATACCCACATCAATACTCTGTTGAAGAGAGTATACAGTTCTACTATACAGTTCTACTGCTATACTGCAATACTGACATCCTTTTTTTTATTAATATATATATTATTATTTTTTGGACGGGGGGAGGAAACTTTAAAGCAGGCACCATGCAGTTGCCATGGAGACATGATTCTTTGAAGCCCCCCCTTGTTTTACAGCTGAGTAGAACCACCAGAATGTTCTGTTTTCCCCCCCGGTTTTTCTCTCATCATCTCTCTCTCTCCTCCTCCCCCCCCTGTCTCCCTCTCTCCCACTCCTTTTCCAAAATCAGGAATTTCCCTTTGAAGACTATAAGCTGATTCCTGGTAAAAAAAAAACATGCTATTTCTGGCTCTGTTCACAACTGGGGCTGTAGCTTTGTGCAGTTCTGTGTTTGACACGTGTGTGTGTGTGTGTGTGTGTGTGTGTGTGTGTGTGTGTGTGTGTGTGTGTG
>JAODLI010022161.1:0-12983 GCA_027575585.1 Percopsis omiscomaycus | reverse complement strand
TGTTTTTTTTGCCCCCCCCCCCCCCCCCCCAGTGCGTGAGAGAGAGGCGGATCAGTGCATTCTGGGTATAAAGGTTTATGTAACCACTTGAGGGAGCTTAAAAATGACATACCCAAAAGCCCAAACACACATAAAACATATTCCATATCTCCTGGTAAGGTTACAGTCCAAACTGAAGACATGCTACAAGTCAACCCCTCACCAACACCATCTCTATTCTCTCTCTCCCAACATAATGCTAGCCTCCTGCCAAGACTCACAAGCACGGTTGGTTATGTGTGATGTTGTTTCATTCTAATCCTCCATCGATCGCTCTATCTGAAATTAGACTGAGGGAGAGACACATGGACACAGAGAGAGAAAGAGAGCAAGAGAAAGAGAGCAAGAGAAACAGAGCGAGAGCGCGCGCGAGAGAGAGAGGCGAGTCATTAATCACTGGCAGTGTGTGTGTGACAGACTGTAAGGACAGGCGCAGATTAGCAAAACGCAGGATCAGACAGGACAACACTACAGTGTCACCGAGAGACCGAGGAGAGGAGGGGACTTCCCAATACCAATATTTAAGTTTGTTGGTTCTTGATAGCCATGTTGCCTATTTAACATTTTGAAGAAAAAAAACACAATTTAATTATTTTTCTCTTAAAAGCAGGATTGTACTTGGGGCCAATTATGAAAATGCACTCATTCAAGTCCTCCCCCAACCCAGTAAACCCCCCCTTTAGGATAGAATAGAGAAGAGGAGAGGAGAGGAGAGGGCAGGACAGACTCAGTAGAAATGAGAGACTCATAACAGAGAGCTCCAGTGAGAGAAGGAATATCTTTGATTTCCAATGCGCACTTTGCTTTGACCTTTTCTCTCCCCCTATTGACATGTAATATCTAGTTGCTCCTCTGCTGCCCTCTTGTCTGCTCCTTCATGATACCTTTGGATGCTCCCTGTATGAACCTAATACCATAATGACATAGTTAGGTTTTTAATGTATTTACTTATCGAGGCACTGCATGGAATATATTTGTTATGGCTAAAATAAACCTCTAACATAACACAAGACCCCTTGAATTTTTCAAGTGACGAGAGCGCAGTTGGAGTTCGTGACCACATTTGCCATTTTTGTATCTTTAGATGAAACAGCGAGTGTTCCTTGAGATTTCTTGTCTGGACCGATCAGAGGTTGTTGGCGTACGGGTGTGTGTATGTGCGTGCGCGTGCGTGTGTGTGTGAGAGATCTTTACCATTGAGGTGGCGGGCCTTCCTGGGCACACAGTGTCCTTCCTGGTTCTCCTCCAATGGGGAAAGGCAGGGGCCACAGTGGGCGTAGCCAGGCTTACACAGATGTCTCCCCTCTCGAGCACAGTCGATATGGTGAGGGCACCTATTGCCCGCTGGACGAGACAGGGATCATGATGAGCAAGAAAAAGAAAAAGGGTCACCGTAAACAAACAAATACAAAGTTCTCCCACGTAACCCCCCTCTTCCGAGACCTTCACTGGCTCCCCATCTCAGCCCGCATCCGATTCAAGACATTAGTGTTGGCCTACAAGGCAGCAAAAGGGAACTGCCCCGCTATACCTCCAAACAATGGTAAGATTCCAAGCCTCAGCCAGAGCACTAAGATCTACCACCTCGGCTGGCAGGCTGGCACCTCCATCGCTACGAGCTGCGCATAAGAGTCGCGCAGCCCAGTCCAGACTCTTGTCTGTCCTGGCACCGTAATGGTGGAATGAGTTTCCTGCAGCAGTCAGAACAGCAGAGTCCCTACCGATCTTCCACAAGAGACTTAAAACCCACCTCTTCAGAATCCATCTCGGTACCTCGGCTACCAATCTTTCCACCTCATAGCACTAATCCCACTATAACAATCCTTATTCTATCCTCATTTCCTCCCTTATAAAAAAAGTCCTTTCTGCTCTTATATCAGCTCTTAGAATATTAAGCACTTTTCCGTTAGCAATTATAGACTGAAGAGTGAATGATAACTTTCGATTATTGCAATCATTGACTGTTTGAGGAGCGAATGCCCTTATCAATAACTTTTGAGTAATGTTCTGCAAATGCATAGGTAAAGTAGCCTTGTTACATGATGCTGCGCTTATTCTGGAAGAATGTTATGTGCTTGCAAAAACTGGTGGTTAACCAGTTCAACTGTTGACAAATGTACTAATTGTAAGTCGCTTTGGATAAAAGCATCTGCTAAATGCTGTAAATGTAAATGTAAAAACACACGTATTAAAGAACATACCGTACATTCAACATAATAGAATGTCTGTCTCTGTCAGTAAAGAATAATACAAGAATGGATGTGATGAAGATATGAAATGTATGTGTTCCACCAGTCTTTAACTACAGAGTCAACCAAAACAGAATCCCCTTCAAATAAAGTGCTGACTTAAAGTGTAATAATACCTGTTAAGCCCACACATTGATATTTAGGATAAAACGTTACATTTGGCCTACTTTTTGTCTCTCTCATTGACTCAATAAAACTCATATCACTCCTAAACACAAAAAGGGGGAAAGAAAATTTGATTAGCAATCTTTTTTCCGCTTGCAGTATGAAATTACATTCACATCTATGACAGCTCTGTAGAACCGCTTGATCTAAAAAAATAAAAATAAAAAAAAAAACACAGGAAAAGCTGAGTCACTCTCACAAATCTATTCTCATTTCTCCTCGTGCCTGGCAGCACTTCACCTTTAAAAACGCGTTGTTTTCATCAGCGTATGCGTCGCTACCGAGCTCCATTCAGAAGGAGAACATTCGCCCTGGAACCATAGGTCACCTACGTCATGGTTACATGACTGCTCAACCCGTGATTTTACAGACAATCCTTTTCCACTTTGTTCCCGTTCATTTAGGCCACAATCAGTCACTTTCCAGTCATTTAGGGGACACCTACTACAGTCAGTGATGACAGTTAGCTCTTCCTATCTTTATTTCTAGTGGACCAACCACTGCTGTTTTTGATGTAAAGCGCCACATGGCACACTCGGCTGTGTGCCATTGAGGACAATGTTCAATTATGTCACACCTAGACACCAAGTTTCAGAAATCTAAATGTAATACTAAATCTACTGGGCTATTCAGTTAGTTCAGAGAGGGGGCCACATTACAAAAAATGGTAACAGTTGAGGGGGCCATAGCCAGATTTTTTTTGTCCAGAAACAAAAAGACATAACTGATCTTTACACTATTTCTGGTTAACTGTAAAAGTCCAAAGGGGTTGAACCACTGAAACCAACTGTGTGGAAATAGGTTGCCTTCTAACACAATAGCTGGGCTCTCCAAATATATCTTAATTACTGTGAATGTACCTGTAACCTGTCAATGCTTTTAGTGTTTTTCTAAATCTTCTGCCTGGAGTTCATATTTTTCCTCTGGCCCTCACCTGCTGCAAATATACATATGGCAAGCGGCAAGTGTATAACCGTTTCCCAGACTCCTTGGTGATCCTAACAGAGAGGCAATAGGCTGATTAGTAATTGTGTTACTTCAACCAGTGTGTGTTACCGCAAAGGAAAACACAACCAGGTTAAAGCTGCATTAAAACCCAATACAATGGATAACATCTAAGATGTTATCTATCGCACTGTACATTACCCCGGTATGATACTGTACCCGTGTCCTTCACACAGAGAAAAACAAATAGTTCTGTCTGACTTTCTAAACACAGGCCTTCCCAAAAAACTAAGTGTATTTAATTGGTTGCAGGGTTCCAAACTCTGGCTTTTATATTTCATATTGCTGCAATGGTTTTAACGCTCTGCTGGGGTTTAATACACGCAAAAACAGGAAGAAGTTGGTCACAATGACAGCACAGCCGACTTATCGTGCAGCACAGTGTGCAAGACTGCGCTGCCTTTTAACCGCATTCTACTATACATAATGTGCTACTCGCCTCGTTTTTTTAACGCGGGTGCAAGGCCTATATCGGCGTGCACAGGCCCGTGCACACTCCGTGCACACTCCGTGCCTCCCGTCCTGGCCGCGCACCTGCGGGGGATTAGCCCCACACAGGTGCGCGTCTTTAGTTTTGATTAAGTACGCCATTTAAGTCATTGTTTGCTTTATTGCATACTGTGTGTACGCGTTAGAATATTCAAATTCTCTCTCTCTCCAAATCTGTCCCATGTGCAGGGACAAATGGAGTGGGAGGAAGCAGTAGGCCTATGTAACAACATTAATCGATAAACACCTTTTCTCCGGAGATCGGAAATCCCCATGTGAATGCTCGCTGATGCCCTGCAAAACAAGGTGGTTATAAGAAAGGTTTGATTCTTCATAATCACTCTATGAATTAAACCTCTTGTATTCACAAATAACTACTCCAGCTACAGACTTAGAGGAAGCCTGGTGGACGAGATGGATGAAAATTCCTGCTATACAGACGTTTTTTTATAATACGTTTACATACAATGGCTAACATGTTTAATTTATGAGAAATTAAGAAGCAAGGCTAGCAGAATAAAGAAGAGAAAAACTAAACATTGTGTGTAGCGAGAGTGAGAGGGAAGACACAAGTGCCTAGGCCTACGTAGGTCTACTTACTCGTGTCACTAGTCACACAGCCATGTGAGTGTCGCTAACACAGAACTTGCTAAAAGTCCTTGAAAGTATTTCCCTTAATAAGCGGTCGCTTAGCAACAGATGAATCCTTTCAGAGGTGTGGTGTCTAACCTTCTTTTTGCCAAATCATGAGCACACTCCTTATAAAAAAGGTCACCTGTTTTTGCAATTTAAACAATACCATATGCTCATTAAAACGTGTGAAAAAAGGTTACAGCAAAAGCACCATCTTTATCCATTATTTGTAACATGATTTTCTGACCATCTGTAGAGTCGCATGCTTTTTAAAACCAGGAAACTGTGACAAAATGTGCTATGTGGAAGGGAAAAAATATTTGGAAATAATTTAATAATTTTGTAATGTTTTTGTTTTTGGGCTTTGGTTGTGTGCGTGAGTGTGACAAACAAGCAGTAACTGTCAGGTACTGGATCACATACGATTCTGATATTACAAACCTGTGTCTGCCTTAATTTTCATATGTACAAGTATGTCTGTGTGTTTGTCTGAAGTTAGGCAGAATAAAAAAAGTAATAAAACAAAATTACTGATACACTTATAAGGATTCTCATGCCTGCCCTACAAAAAAGCACTACTTGGGTAGTTTTAATGAGTCAATGAGAGACAAAAAGTGGACCAAATGTAAAGTTTCATCCTAAATATCAACGTGTGGTTAGTCTTTTCGTTCAGACTCTGTAGTTAAAGAATAAGGCTTACAGAACTATACATTTCATATCTTATTGTCAACACAGCTTATTTTGCTTGTGTGTTGCCAACACTTTGTATGCGTATGAAAAGAAAAGTGGGCAATGTGAGAGTGGGAAAGTATCTGCTCCATAATAAAAAATTGGTGTACTTTAAAAGATACAATCCTCTATTGTGTTATAGCGCCTCCAGAACCCAAAATTTCTACCCCAATTGGACCTCCTTTTCCCATCTCTCCCAAATGTGGCAATAGTCTCTGAACAATATAAACAAAAAAGTTTAGTTTTGAGGTCCGGCAATCTTAAATCATATTTAAGATATTACTTTTTATGTTAACCTAGTGTCTAAAACATTGCTTAAACCATAGAGGACCTTTAAGGCAGTAAACAAAGAAGCAAACACCCTCTCCTTCTCACCACGGTAACAAAGGTGCTACATGGGCAGCGAATGCCAGCGCGCCACATGGAGGCCTCCTGGCATCAACACGCCCCCTCAAAGCTCGTCAGAGAGGCCGGGGAGGAGGAGGGGAGGAGAGGAGGAGAGGAGGAGGGGAGGAGAGGAGGAGGGGAGGAGAGGAGGAGAGCGGGGGACAGATAAACAGAACCGGGGAGGTCGCAACAATAGAGAGAGAGAGAGTGCAAGAAAGCGAGGGAGCGAGAACGGTCAGAAGGTGCGAGAAGACAGTAGAAGCGTAGAAAAGAAGGGGGTAATATTCCAGCTGCATGCAAGTGTGAAGTATCCTGTGACTCAGAGACTCAAAGAGCTAATAGGGCCTGGGCCGAGGCGGAGAGTGGCCCATCTGCTGCTCAGGCCGGTGAGCTCCGACAGCTGTTAAAGGAACAGTGCGTCACATTATCACGTAAAGCAAGGCAATAACGCAATGAACGCCCCATGTACTGTAGTGTGTCATGAGGTTTTTGAGCAGGGTATTTGCTTATGTAGTATAATACATTCTGATACAGCCACAAACCACCCTTGTGTGTCAATGATTAACATGCACAGGCTCACACACACACACGTGTGTGTTAATGTTTACTTTTACATTCCCCCCTTAATGGTAAACCTAGCAAACGGTATCCAATCACGTACGAGAGGAGTAAGGAAATGAGCAGGCCAGAGGGGTTGTGTTGTCTCATTGTTCCAGCTTCCTGTGGGCTGATAGTGCGCAGGAAATGAGCCAAACACTTCAGGTTACGAGCATACACACACTACAAAGGGCGAGGAGAGGGCTCATTAATGCAGAGGACATCCAACTCTGTCTGACCACTAGTGTGGGTGTATGTATTGTTTTTGTCTATGTGTAGACAAAGACTCCCTAATACACGGTTTTATGGGTTGCCTTCGTAAATCCGGACAAATGTGACAGAACTGTTTGAACTGAACTGAATGTGTTGATTTGAAAAAAATGCTACTTTTTTTGTTGTTGTTGCCGAGTTTGGGGGTGTGGTTGTCTTTAATGATTACAATCTCCAGTCCAACATAACTCCTCGTTTTGTTCGGCACCGTTTCAGTTCATTGAACATTAACGAAATGAAAATTGTGCACTGAACGCACTTGGATGTTCATGAGTGTCAATCTGACTTAATATACAGTTAATATAGAATTTTTAATTTATAAACAATAGCTATTAGCTTACCATTGTTAGCCACAGAAACTGAAAGTAGGTAAACATTTGTTTTTCAGTTAGCACCTTCATTCCGCATTTTTGACTTTGACATCTTTATTTCTGACAGCACAGCGGAAAAAAAGCCACCGTATCAAATCCCTTTTTCTCAGAACACAGGCAGAACCCTGACCCTGCCATGATTAGTAAATACCTGCAAACCCTATATCTTATCAGGTTAGCACAGTAGCTGGAAACTACAGCACTTTGTAGTCTGTCAATTTCTTACAATAAACTGGAGGATGAACTGTTCAATGCAAATTTCTTTCACCACATTTGAGAGAAAAATGGAGCCCATAGCAGAGATTCTTACGCATTTTGTGGTAGGAAAATAGCTACCGCTTGAGTGGGTAGACAGAAAGATTAAACAAGGAGGAAGTGAACCCGAAATTTTAAAGAATGTCTTCCTCAATGAAAGGAATTTGGTTTAAACTTTAGTTTGGTTAAAACACAGAACAAGCATTTGTCTCTTTCACTCACATAGAACCCAATCCTGCTGTAACACTGCTGTCCTTGGCTAGTGGATTTAACACCACTGTTTTTGTCATCATCTATCTGTCTGTACTGTAATCATTTCTGTCACATCTGTTAATGACGTTGAGAATTACACCTCAGTGTAACTCCATTAAAAGCAAGATAATGACTTTGTCAATGTTGGAGTGGAACAGAGCAGGACACACTTTGTCAAATGGAGCAAAGCTTCAGGCATTTTAGGGCCCGACAGCATGTACTGTAGGTAGCCTGTTCTCTATAAATTTGTTTGGTTACGTGTCATTTGTCTCACCATCGGTGTGCCTCTGGCTAGTTCTGTGTGCTAAACACACTTTAACAAAGACGCTGACAATGTTTATGAGGAATATCCCTCAAACAATTTCATTTGTTGGCAGGCAGATGTTTGATTGACTCCTATTTTGTTGAAAGTCCAACAATTACTTTTTGAAACGTTTGTCTAACTGGTAAAAGTAATTGTTGGACTTTCAACAAAATCGGAGTTGGAAATAAATCCCTCTTCCTACAGAGGTATTTATTTCCAAAAGAAGATGATTAAAGCTGCGCACATGACATGTCTGGAAGCGCGGTGGTCAATACTGGCTGCTGGGTCTGTGGCGCTGACGTTGTCTCTTGGGACGGGCCCGGAAGAAAGCAGATAATCACACCACAGGACAAATGCCTTTTGCTCTGCTGCCCAGTCAATAGCTAGATCTCCAGCATGAATTGGAAAAGCACCAGATGCTGCAAAAAAATGAGCAGATCAATAGAAGCAATAAGCCCCTTCTTGCGGTTATGTAATCAGAGTACAATCCTTGCCAACGTTTAAGTGGGTTACAATTTTCCTTCCCTTTCTCTAGTGAACACCGGTGACATCAATTTCTACTGCAGACCACACAGAGTACATAGGAGATCCATTTACAACCATAAGTGGTGTACTCTTTTAGCCTTGAAACCTCATTTTCTAAAGTACTCCAGGGCTGTGTGCCCAGAGCTGAAGCCATTTCCAAATTGAATATGTTATAATGTAACTCCCAAAGCGGAGGTGACACCGTCCAAAAGCTATCAAACACAAAGCGAACACCAGCATAACAAAATAAGTAAAGCAACAAAGCGGCCATAGCATGTTTGTTTAGCTAATTAAGAATAAAAAGGATATTTCACCGCATTCACCATAACAATGATATGTTACCACAACCCACAAGCTTACAGTTTTCATCTACAGTAAAACATCAAAGTTGCTTCTATAGCAAATTTAAAGCTACGGGAAGCTAGATATAAAAAGAAAAATACGCATGTTCTGGATGCTAACCGATACACCGGGGACACCTTTTCTCCTTTAAATAAAAATCTGAAAAATCAGGGTAAAATACTCCTGCATTTGATGTAATGTGTAGAATTATTTCAGCCCACATGTTGAGATCATTACTTTGCATTTACATTGTTAAAATGTTGAATTTTTATTTGGGCACTAATATTCCAACACGATGCGGGCAATACTGTAGTCTTTGTCTTTTTCAATTCCCTTTAAAACAAACATTTATGCAAAACTTGTCTGCTATTTCGCTGTAAATGCAAATATAGTGTTTCCTGCAACTTTAAAAGACACGCCATAATGATTTTTACAGATTTTGCTGTTTTGACACTGGCAAGGAGGTTTCCTATTGAGGGAAGAGAGACCATGTTAAAACGTAGGCATGCGTGAACCCTGACGGTGAGTCAGTCTTGTGCATCTACAGCGGTGTGAGTGTACGTGTCTCTCCATGAGAGTCCTCCACAAGCCCCCTGTTGACTCAGGCTTCCCACAGTGGAACCCACCAATGGCCACAGGGGCAGGGAGGTGCCAATGAGTGTGACAATGCACATAAACATCTCTTTTACACCACCTGTGACGCCCAGCGACAGGTGCTATCTGACTAGTGATCTCACGCTAAACGCTACCGCTCGCTTTTTTTGTGGTGAGTGATAAACCTGGCATTTAAACACAATGTGTCTCAATGAGAAACCAGCTAAATAAGAATCCAGAAAGGAAGATGAGAAATGACAAGGGAAGGGAAAGGCGTATTTAAGTATATAATTGTATAAAAGTCATTATGACACACACACACAGAAACCAAAGACAACTCCTTAAAACTCAATTGAACATGAGTTTCCTAACAGATTAAACCTTTAGGAGTTGAGGGCCACGAGTGCAAAAGTGACAAAATCACAGTGTGGGATAGCGTCAAAAAGCACACAAAACCAGGCAGCAGAAAACAAGCGGTGACAAAATCCACAATGAAATGTCACTGGGACGCAAATAGAAAATACTATGACAATACTGCGTTTACTGTGGAAATGCCTATAATCGTCTAGTGCTGGCAAGTTGTGAAACATTTGACTAATGTGTAAGATGGCGCCTGGTTTACACAGCAACCTGTCAGGAGCCTTTTGAAACACGACTTTCACATGGTGCCATGTGCCTGGCTGGAGAATAAACACGCTAAAAGTGATGCGGGACAGATTATATGTAATGGAGACTTGCAGCTATCACACACATGACTAAACAACAGGTATAAGAGTATTGGCTAAATTATCACTAGAATTACAGTAATAGCTCCCCTAAGTTTTGAGAGAAGCTTATTTACTGTATGCAATGACACATAATCCTCTGATCCATGACTCACTTTCCATGCATTGCTATAGGCTGTGGAATTGCTCTTAATTACTAGAACAGTAGGCGTAGATATAACACATTTAACATTTTGTGTTAAAAAATAAATCCAACTGAGTGTGAAGGAAATGATCTGCCGAAATACAAGACAAGTCAAACTGACATAACCTTGTTCTCAGTGCTAAATAAATCTTTCCATTACCCCAGTTTTAACATGTACGTGATACTGATAACAGATACTACATTGTTAGACATGACATTCCACATTGCCAATCTGCTTTTGTTATCTAATTTTTCCCCCCAAGAGTGCAAGCCAAGAATACAAACGAAGTTGTGACAGGTCAACTCAGTTAAACCTTGATAAACTTCCTCCAAAGCTAGTCTATTCTGTAGCCTACCATATCATGTGTCATTCATGACTGGAATGCTCTAAAATACCACAGCATTAAGTTAACAATTTTTATTAGGCCTATAATTTAAAAAAACGTTTTCATCTTGTGATTTTTACGTTTATAGTCCATCCAGACATCACAACCAAGGTTTTCAACTAGCACAATGCTCTTTCTAGGCAATGTTGCAATTTGATATCAACTTTCATTTTTATAGCTCCAGGTTATTTTGACAAAACAGCAGGCCCTCAGATATTTCCTTAATATAGATATGATTCATTATATCACGAAACGGAGATCTTTATTCTTTCATTATGTTTTTAGTCAATTTGCTTAAGGAAATGCACTGAGGAGGATAATTCACGGTATTTTCCTTCGTTGCTTTTTCCTCATATCATGGACAGCCTATACTTGTTTAACCTGCATAGAGCCACCCAGTGTTGCTTGTAGTGTTATCCTGTTTACAAATTATCCACAAATCATATAAAAACAATAACGAATACAATTTAAAATACTTAGATTAGACTTTTCTATTTTTTCTACTGAATATGTTAGGCTACTTAGTGTTTCGGCAGCAGCTGTCAACCAAACACGCAGGGCAGCCGACAAAAAAAAAACATAATTAAAATAAAGAAAATTGTTGTTTTTATTTAATAAGATTGGTGCTAAAAGACGGTGTCGTTACCTGGCAGGCTGGCGCAGACCTGGCTGAAGATGAGTGCCAGCACGACCGCGGTGAGACGCAGCGAGGCCCGCCGCTGTCGACCGAACCGCGGACTGGGGAGCAGCAGCATCCTTCGGGTTTAAGACTGGAGAACCGATTACGGGGAAGTGGGGTTTGTCAGTCCCCCATCTCCTGTTTCGGTCTGCAGACCGCGCCGGAACACGGCTGAAAAGCTAGCAGGCAGCGGTGGAACTCACTTGGTTCGAGCTTCGTTCTCTGAATAATCCGCGGCGGGGCTAAAGATAGCGGAGAGCTGGGATTCAACTCCACCACTGAGAGATTAGTGGTGAACTGCGAGCGATAGGGGGAGGTTAGCCTACGTAGCGGAGGTTCCTGTTGTCATGACGTCATGACAGGTGTAGTAGGCTACAGTAGTTGCTATGCCTTTGGCCTACAATTTGTCTTCAGTAAATAGTGGCGAATAATTATTTCCATAATAATATCCGTCGAGATAATATTAGATTGAATATGATAAGATATGATGTTATTAATCTTCAAAGAATTGTATAGTGTGACAACTTGCTTGTGGGCGTACACGAGCATGGGTAGTGGAACAGTTGACAGTTGTAATCGGTGAATAGTTAACAAATGGGAATGTTATTTCAGTCAGAGAATACCATAAGAAAATATTTTTAATGTTTTTGTTTCGTTGATGTCCCAGGCCTTTTTAAAATGTCCTTGGTTGTCTTGTTAATGTTTGTTTAGATACAGGCGTATGCTCGGGAAGAAATCCTCAGGCCTTATAGAAACAAATTGGCTCTCTCAGCAAAGGGTTTGGGGTTTTATATGAAATTTTTTATATATAAAAAACATCACTGGAATAATATTAACTATTTTTACTACACAAATGGAAGTCACTATTCACTTTTTGAGTTGAACAGAAAATGGCCCTGTTTACTTCTATTATAACTGGGGATTGGCTATAGCAGTGAAGCATGGACTAACATAAAATAGGAATAGGACTATAAAAACCTATATGATCATTACAGTAAAGCATTTCAGATTATGCTAAATTGAACAGAGGATAGGGTTCAGTGTGTGTGTTTTGTATGTAGGCTATCAGATTCAACCCACAGCATCTCCATTTCTATGAAAACTCCATCAAAGTATCAACAATAATATTATCATTACTGTACACTGTATAACAGTTGTGAACAATAAGTAACTCACCCTATGTGTCTGGAATTTCACTTGTGGTTGAAATCCATTACAAAAACTGGCTTGCACTCCACTCTACTCTCCCCCACTATACAACCACATGTAAACCTACTTTCATGCACTGTTGTGTTTCACACAACTGTGACCGGTGGCACACATTTAGGGTTCTGGGGGAGCTACACAATCAAGTGTTGAACAATCGAGTGTTTAAATTAGTCATTTGGATTAAGTTTTATAGGAATAGGACCTACATAAGAGTTGGTGGCGCAGAAACAAGGGTATTTGAGACCATGTGAAATTTATTGGCGAGATTGCTCACAATCTGCAAAAAAATATTATTACAGAGTACAGAAGTTATAGAGATAACCAAAGGACATATTTCATGCATCCCCTTTGGCACTTTTTGCTATTCTCACCATCAAAAACCTTCCCAAACGGTAATAAATACAGGAGGAAATCAAAATTCTTCTTCTCCGTGGTGCTTTGGTCCTCTGAGAGAACGGTCCTTTAGACCTTGTACTCACACATACTGAGGTATACAAGTTGGAAAGGCCTTACACACACACACACACACACACACACACACACACACACACACACACACACACACACACACGCATAAACCCCAACAGTGTTTAA